>MDKI01103351.1:0-18513 GCA_005239505.1 Nicotiana paniculata | reverse complement strand
TGGACTTCAATTCCTATATTACTTGTCGAACACTTGCGTGTGCATTGGGAAATCAACCAACAATTTGCGTTAGGAGTCTAATCCTGAACAGTAGGGGGATCAACTGGCACTGCCCTGGCTACCGCACGGGCTAGCCCCCTACCTCTACCACGGCCTCGACCGCGGCCTCGACCTCTCGCTGGTCTAGCTGGTGGCTGATCACCTTGATCGGTAGCGTGAGTCCTCACCATCTGTGAGAGAAGGAAACAATAGAATTTTAGATTTCCAGAATCAACAAAATGGAACAACAGAATTCAGTAAAATGAGATTGTTCCTAAGGGTTTTACAGTCTCTCGAAGATAAGTACATACGTCTCCGTACCGATCTGCAAGACTCTACTAAACCTACTCATGACCGCTAAGTCCTATGTAACCTAGGCTCTGATACCAACTTGTCACGACCCCAAATCCTATACCGGCCGTGATGGAGCCTATCGTGGAACTAGGCTAGCCAACAATCACATATTTACAGTCTCTTCCCAAAATCCCAACAATTTCAATATTTCATAAACGTATATAGAATTACTGAATCCATTAGGAAAAATAAACAGTTAAACAGTCAAAACCATCCCCAAATTCCGGAGTCAATATGTAATGAGCATCTAAGAAATATACCAAAAAGTCTACTATTATAATACAAAACCTCCGAATGAATAACTATGTACAACATAAAAAGGGAAAACAGAGATGCTGCGGACGCTGAACAACTACCTCTATGTCCCGAACTCTGGCTCCGCACGAAGTAGATGGCTAAGGGTCGGTATCAGTACCTGTATCTGCACACAGGGGTGAAAGGATTAATGTGAGTATGCCAACTCAGTAGTAATGAAAATAAATCAAGTCTAAGCGGAAAGAAACACATAAAAATCAATGCATCAGTTCACAATATGCACAACCTTTCTCTTCAACAATATATACATCTATATTTATGAAAATCAACATGCCTTAAAAGCTAATTTTGGTAAAATCCTTTGAAAACGTGTTTTCCAACAATTTCAGAAATAAAAATTCCTGATGAATTTAGTGTAAAATGAAATAACTCATAAATGGCCCCTCGGGCAAAACATGAATAATCAATCGCCCATTGGGCAGAACATCACTCAGCGTACCACACAGCCACTCAGTATTGGCTCCTCGGGTAACCTCACTATCACTCATGCCTCCCACTCACTCGGCACTCGCACTCAGTAAGTACGTGCGCTTACTGGGGGTGTGTACACACTCCGGAAGGGGCTCCTTCAGCCCAAGCTCTAATACCAAGCCACCTTGTGGTGTATCATATCCTCACAATCAGGCCCTCGACCTCACTCAGTCAGAAACTCTCAAAAGCCCCTCGGGCGTATCAGTAAAATGGGGTACTCGACCAAAAACATCATTTTTATATTTCAAAACAGTGTAAATAAGGCTAGGTCTCGAAACCAGTTAAACATAACACGACTGAGTGTAAATCATAAATAAATAGTGAGAAAATAGTAGTAAATAAAGCCCCCAAAGGGTCTAAACAAGCCGACACGAGGCCCCAAACATGGTTTATAGCCCAAATATAGAAATAGTTTTTAGAACACAATTTAACATATGAATAAGAGTAAAAATACACAACTTAATAGTTGCCGCGGAGAGGACCAAGTCCAATCCAATAATCAGTGCATGCCACATTCTCATCATCCGACATGTGCGTCATTCTGAAACAATGAGAAATATGAATTTCGGGGTTTCATACCCTTAGGACAAGATTTATAGCCATTACATACTTCTACCGAGCCATAATACTAATCCGCGATGCTCTTGCCCCTCAAATCGGCTCCCGATTGCTCCGAATCTAACCAAACCAGATTAACATCATCAATATACACTAAAGGAACAAAAACCAATCGAAAAATATAAATATTAACACAATTCTCAAAATTCGGCCAAATCTGAGCCCGGATCCCCAGGCCCACGTCTCGGAATTCTATTAAATTTGCATCACTAGAATTCTCATCCTCCACGATTAAATACATACCATATTTACCAAAATCTGACCTCAATTGCCTACTCAAAAGACCAAAAGAATTTTCCAAATTTTCCTCCCATTTTTCCAATTTTTTATACTTAAATTCCTCAAATTCCAAGCCCAATCCGTCAAAAAATAACTAAGAAAGGAGTTTTTAATCCGGGAAACTTACCTCCACTTAAGACTCTCGAATTCCTCCTTCAATTTTCTCTCAAACTAGCTCAACCCGTATGCAAAAATGGAAGAAATGTCCAAAATTTCGCGGAGGCACTTATTTATACTTTATGTCTAGTTAATCCGCACCCGCGACTTCGCAGGTATGGTCCGTGCCTCGCACATGTGAATTCCTCCATCCGGGACTCTTTTCGCACATGTGCAAAGACCTTCGCACCTGCGGCCATCGCACCTACGACTTCCCATCCGCAGGTGCGGCCACATCAGTAAATTAACACCAGCAGCTATTTTGCTGCAAATTCCTAAGTCCGAACCTCCGCTAACCATCCGAAATAAATCCCGAGCCCCTCGGGTCCCCAACCAAACATACCAACACATCCCATAACCTCATTCGAACTTAGTCGAGCCTTCTAAACACCAAATACAACGCAAAAACACCAAAATCAAATCAAATTCAAGCCTATGAACTTGGAAACTTTAAAATTTTGCCAATGATGCCGAAACCAACAAAAACACATCCGATTTACCTGAAAATTTGTACATATATCCAAAGTTACATTACAAACCTAATCCAACTGTCGGAATTCCATTCCGACCCTGATAGCCTATTTTCCCCTGCCGACCGGAAATCACCAAACTAACTTTCGCCAATTCAAGCCTAATTCTATACGAACATCAAAACTTCATTTTGAAATACTCCTAAGTACCAAATCACCTAAAAAAGCTATCCGAGCCATAAAATCCACATTCTGAGGTCGTTTACCAATAAGTCAACTCCCAGTTTACTTTTTCAACTATTAAGCTAATTTAAGAGACTAAATGTCTCCGTTCTCACCACGACCACTACGAACATGAACCAACCGACCCAACACAACATAAATAAGCTAAGGAACATACGATAAAGTAGAAAAGGGAGAAACGGGGCTAATTTCACGAAACGATCGGTCGGGTTGTTACGACCATGGTGTTGAGTTTGATACTTTGATACGGCTATGAGCCATGGTGTTGAGCTTGATACTTTGATACGGGTGTGAGCTATGATGTTTTGTTTGATGGTTTGGTACTTCTGTGAACCATGATGTTGAGTTTGATACGACTGTGATCCATGATATTGGGGAATTGTGTATGCCTTTGTACATCACCCGGGCATTGTGTATGTTTCCTTATATATATATTTGGAGCATTGTGTATGATCCGTTACATAATGGAGGCATTGTGGTGTCGTTGATGACTTATAGAGGTGTCGGTTAAATTTTTTCACTATAGTTATGACAAGACCTTAGTGTGTAGTAAGTTGAGATATGTGTGTTCTTGTTAGTTAACTATTATTAAATCTGTTGATACCTATATATTGTGCTATTGTATAATTATTGAGTTTAGCATATTGTTCTTGTTTTGGTCTATTTGTATTTTCCAACACTTGTTCCAGAGGTACTTAGAGTGGCGGGTCGAGGATCTTATTAGGTTATATTTATGTATAACTCACTCCTTACCTGCATCTTCATGAAGATACTATTGGGGACGATAGAGCTAGTGGATGAAGAGTTCGTTCGAGCCGATTCTGTTGCTGAGGTGGCCCACCGCATTGTTCGTAGAGGCTGCCACTGCAGCTTTATCTAGTTTATGTTGGTTACTCCTTCTCTTTTTGGGTGTGCATACCCGTCAGTTTAACTCATGTCACTCTGTTACATGCTCCATGGTCTTAGTGTTGGATTTGAGTTAGAATAATGTTATTTGGGTGACCTATGGTCTTTCTGTTAATTAACTAAGGTATTGGTCGGTAACTATTTTGTTTTTAATTATTAGCAATGTGTTTAGACCTGTACGTATTGTTCTTTCAGTGTTTGTGTAAATGGTTAAACGTATGAGAAATGGTGTAACGATCCAACCGGTGGTTTTGAGCATTTCCATCCCATTAAGCTATTTGAAGTCTTGAATAGCATCGTTCTATGTATTATGACTTATGTGAATCTTCGATTCTTGTTTTCAGATTATTCGCAATTGATTTAGAAAAATGAATTTTATGGTTAAGCTTAAAATTGGAAGAGTTGACCAAGTTTGAATTTTTGGTATTTGACCTCGGATTGGAGTTTTGATGGTTTTGTTAACTTCCTTAGGTTATTTTGTACTCAGGAGCGCGTCCGGATTGTGATTTGGAGGTCCGTGGTAGAATTAGGCTTGAAATGGAGAAAGTTGGAATTTTAGGAAGTTTGACCAGGGGTGGACTTTTTTATATCGGTGTCGGATTCCGATTCTGGAAGTTGGAACAGGTTTGTAATGTCAAATGTTACTTGTGTGCAAAATTTGGGTTCAATCTGGGTTGACTTGCTATATTTAGGCACGAAAACAAAGCTGAGAGTTCAAAGTTCAGTTAAGTGTGATTTGAGGTGTGATTCTTCATTTAGATGTGGTTATGTATGTTTTGAGGCCTCAAGTAGGTACGTGTTATGTTGTGGGACTTTCTGGTATGTTTGGATGGGGTCCCGAGGGGCTCGGGCATGGTTCAGACTGATTTCAGGCTATTTTTCTTCATGTTTTCAGAGCTAGTGTGTTCTAGTGTCTGGTGTCACATTTCTTCATCGCGTTTGCATGGCAAGTATCACGAACACATAATGTATTTTGATGGAAGCAACAATTTTTCTTTGTAATCTCGAAGTATGTTACGCGTTCGCGTAGAGCTGGGGGAAACTCTTATTCGCGTTCGCGTAGTATTGAGGTTTGGCAACTGGAGCTGGTGAATCCTTCATCGCGGTTGCGTAATATGTGTCACGGTCGTGAAGCTTTGGCAGCAGGGATCATCGCGTTCCCGTGAGGTCTTGCGAATGCTTAGAATATTTTGTTGTAGTATTCCTTTTGTTCGTCGCGAACGCGATGGTTTTCCCGCGTTCACGTAGGAGGATGCCTGGGCAGATTATAAAGTACTGTATTTCGAGGGTTTTGGCCATTTTTACATTTTTAGAGCTATGGATATCGGATTGAGGAAATTCTTGAAGCAAATTTCACCATAGGATTTGGAGTAAGTGTTCTCTACTCGGTTTTGGTTATATTTCATGAATCCACCTCCAGTTTTAGCAATTGGTTGATGAATTTAAAGAGGAAATTTGGGGTTTTGCCTAAAGTTTCATAATGTGAATTTTTAGTTTTAAACATCGAATTGGATTCGGATTTGAGTGAAACTAGTATGTTCGAACTAATAAGGAATGGGTTGTCGGATTTTGTGGGTTTTGTCGGGTACCAAGGTGTGGGCCCGGGTGTGACTTTTGGCCAGTTTTAATTTTTGATTAAAGATTCGATCTTTATCCCTTGGAATTGTTTCCTTGGGATTTATTTGATGTATCTGAGTTGCTTTTGGCTAGTTTTGAGCCGTTCAGAGATCGATACGCGCGAGATGGACCTGAGCATCGCTTGGCTTGCTCGGTATTGGAATTGTCTTGTTCGAGGTAAGTAACACTTCTAAACTTAGTGTTGAGGGTATGAAACCCCAAAATACGTGTAATGTGATTGGTATTGAGGTGATGCACATGCTAAGTGACAAGCGTATAGGCGTGCACCATGTGAATTGGGACTTCGTGGTTTCCAATGCACTGTATAGTGGTCCTATTTAGTTGATATCCGTGTTTTCACAATGTGATAAAGTAATTGAGCTGTCAATCATGCTAGATATCATGTTTAGGCTTTATGCCAATACTGTTGGGGACCCATAGTGGTCGCTTGTTGCTGTCATTTTACTAATTTTATTGATATTTCGTACTCAGTCATATTCATGCATTCATATCATATCTCAGTCTCACTTGTTATTTATTGATACATCATATCATTTTTGCCGGGCTAGTTTCATGACATTGTGAGCCTGTGAGTGAGAGTTTAGAGATTGATGACTAAGTGAGACCGAGATCCTGATTATGAGTGACAGTTATGGGATCATACTGCACAGCGCAACGATTATACTGATTTTATGTTAGAGGTTGGGTTGTAGGAACCCCTTCGGAGTCTGTACACGCCCCCAGTGAACGCGGTTGTTTATAGTGAGGGATTGATCTTACCTGAACATGGATCTTATCCGAAGCATTTATATACCTGGGGATGGATCTTCCCCACGAGCTGGATTCGCCCCTACTCAGTATACATGTTGGTCAGTTGATGTATATATTCCAGTATGGATCTTCGCTAGGCCGGATTGGCCATTTACAGTACTGAATAATTGATCACGATGAGTGAAAAGTATGAGGCAGTGAGATTGAGTAATATGAGAGGCAGTGAGATTGAGTAATCCGAGAGTGCGAGTACATGAGTTCATCTCTGAGATACATGGCATTGACATGCACACATGACGTACGGGCATAGAGATGCATTTTTCTCATGTTGTACGGTATCACGTCATTCATGACTTTTCACACATATTGATATGTGGGCATAGAGAGGTATTTCACATTTGCTATCTAGAAATAAAATGAAACATATTAGTTATTGTGGAAACGTTTTTTGGAAAAATTACAATTTTCAAAGTACCTCATATTATTCGACGATTTCGGTAAAGGATTTGGGTTTTCACTGATATATTTGAAAATCGAAACTATTTTCATGAATTATGAATAAACTGGGCATTTTAAATTCCGAGTTACTTATTTTATTACTTGCCTTGCATTGTTATGAACTGCTATTGGTTATTAGTGTTGGACCCGACCTATGTTCCAGCTCGTCACTAATTTCAACCTAAGGTTAGGTTTGTTACTTATTGAGTACATGGGGTCGGTTGTACTCATACTACATTTTTGCACCTTGAGTGCAAATGTTTCACTGCTGACAATGTTGTGATCGTCAAGAGTTGGAATTGAAGATGTACATGTGTTCCGATTGTAGTTGCCTCTTGTTCATGGTAGCCTTAGATCTATAAAACTCTGTTTATGTACTTTTCAAACAGATAGTGGATTTTAAAACTTTGTAAACTCTATTCTCAGAAGCTACATGATTTGTTCTACCAGTCCTTGGAGAAATATATAAGATTCAGATAATTCCTTTTGTTTAATTGTCTTATTAATATTATTGGAATTGGATAGTATTAGATGACTTACCTAGCGGGTTGGGGTTCGGTTCCATCACGACTAGTTAATTTTGGGTCGTGACAGATTGGTTTCAGAGCTCTAGGTTCATAAGGTTCTACAAGTCATGAGCAAGTTCTAATAGAGTCTTGCAGATTGGTATGATGATGTCTATATCTATTTTCGAGAGGTTTCATGACATTTAGGAAATACTTCCCATCTTTCTTTCCTTATGGTGCGACATTGATTCAACATGAAGCATAACTCTTTGAATTCATTCCATGCATTCGTATGCGCACATAAGCGCTCGGTATCAACTGTTGTTGGCCCAGGAAAAAGAATAGTTTTCAAGATTGAACCAGGTCCATCACTGGTAGACATAGACACAGGCAGAGTCAAGGCACATGAGATGCACATGCAGGAGATAAACGTATTCTGGCATACTAGATATCTTCTGATCGAAAAGATTGCATAAATAATAAGGAGAAGGACTACTTACTCAAAGAGAACATTATCCAAGATAAGGAGGAATTTAGGAGTAGAGATTGACTATAACTCTTCCACCAAGGAAGAGTAGCACTAGAACTGTAGTTAATTCATTATCCACTAACCCTATATATTGCAGGATGTTCTTATTGTACAGGTACGCACAAAAGCAGAAGTTAAACATGAATAGAGAGCAAAATAGCAAGGCAATTTTGCAAGCAGTTCGTGATATTTGAGTCTGCAAACCTGAAGCTACTTGACCCAGCTAGAAGAACCAGTTCCAAGTGTATGTCTACTAGTCTAGTGAATTTGTAGTAGGTGGTATTATATTGTGCTTTTCAGTTTTAGCTAGAAGTATTTGTAATAGGTACTTTGTGTATTCAAGTTAGAGTTAACTTGAAGTTGTCGTAAACAGTTAGAGGCTGTTTGGCACAAAGGATTAGAGTTAGTCCTAGGTTTACAAAAGAGTTTTTGTAAATGCAGTTTTTGGCTCATTGATTTAACAAAGAGTTTTGGGAAAATCTTATTGGGAAGTAGGTCATGGGTTTTCACCTTTTGAGCCAGGTGTTTTCCGTAAAATTCCTTGTGTTCTTTAATTTATGTACTTATGATTCTGTAACAGTAGTATTAGGAACACATAGAATAACCAAGTCCTTCTATAATCTGTGCATGCAAGAAATTGGACACCATACAAATCACCCCCTTTTGTATGGTATTGAAGTATAAAACATCAATTGGTATCAGAGTGGGTTATCGTTGAAAAGTCTAACACCTTAGAAGAAGATCAAGATGAGTGCACCACCTGGAAATTGGGAAAGACAATCAACTGCTAGGCCACCACTCTTCAATGGCTAGTACTACTCCTGGTGGAAAAACGTAATGAGAGACCATATCATGGGACAATATTATGAGCTATGGGACATAGTCACAGATGGTCCCCTGGCTACCATGAAGAAGAAAGCTGAAGGAGTGTTGTGCCAAAAACAAGATCGGATTGCATTGCTGAGGACTTGATAAAATGGGAGAAGAATGCCAAGGCCAAGAAGTGGCTTGTGTGTGGACTTGGTCCAAACGAGTACATTAGAATTCAATGATGTACTACTACTAAGGAAATGTGGGACACTTTGCAAGTGGCTCATGAAGGAACACCGCAAGTGAAGAGGTCCAGAGGAACTCTACTGTATTCTCAATATGAGAATTGCACCATGAAGGAAGGAGAAACCATCCAAGAGATGTATACAAGGTTCACTACACTGACAAATGAATTTAAGTCTCTTGGAAGGATCATTCTTGAAGAAGACAAAGTTGAGGAGATTGTGACAAGGGTTCTGCCAGTCTCTTGGGAAAGTAAAATTGCTACAATTCAGGAAACATTGCAACTGTTATGTTGGATGAGCTAATTGGGAATATCACTGCTTATAAACATAGAAGTAAAACCATGAAGATGGATGTACCCAAGAAGGAGAGAAGCATGGCACTCAGAATCAGTGAGGGTGCTGATCTACAGGAAGATGAGATGGATATGATCACAAAGTACTTTAAGAAATACTTATTGAGAGGAAAGGGTTCCTCAAGAAATGGTAACTACAGCAAACCATGGGTTCCAGAAAAAAAGACCAATGAGGGTTTCTACAAGTATGGGAAGACTAATCATCACATCAAAAACTGTCCTCAATGGGAAATATAATGATAAGTAAAAGAGTTGAACGAAGAAACATGAAGAAGGAACATGTTCATCCTAAGAAAAACAAAGGATTAACAAAGGCAATGGTTTCTGCTTGGGGTGAAAGTTCAGAGAGGACTCAGATGACGAAGCTGGAGGTGAACACGCACTTATGGAAAATGGAGAATCGGATGATGAATCTAAGGTAAGTATAATTCATCTAAAAGAGAAGATTAATTTTTTGTCTAAAGGAAAATTTTCTGAATTACTCCAAGACTTCATTGACGAATCTGAGGAGATAAATAAAGAAAAGGAACTCTGTCTAAGCATTGTGTGATTTTAAAAGCAAAGTTTAAGAACCTGGAACTCAGAGTCAGTGAGACTGTAAGTGTGAATACTGCACTGAAGAACCAGGTTCATATAATTGAATCAACTGGCTTTATTTAAAATCACTGTGGTAAGAATGGTCACTATAAAAGTGAATGTAATGCAAAAGAAAAAGGCCAGTCAAAAGAACAAAAAAATTGTTCAAGGGAAGAATTGGTTATCAAGTTGGGCTAAAAAGAATTTAATTCATCCTTTTGCTTATAGAAAGGGACCCAAAATAGTTTGGGTTCCTAAGACTAACCCCTGATTTATTTTTACAGGTCCAAGTGAATGGGAGCATTCAAATTTGGTACATGGACAGTGGCTGCTCAAAGCACATGACAGAAAGCAAAGAACAGTTCCTTTCCCTTGAGGACCTCAACGGAGGTAATGTATCCTTTTGAAATAGGAATAAAGGTGGGGTCATTGGGATATGTAAGGTAGGTAAGAACGGCTCTCATTCCATTGAAAATGTATCTTTGATTGACAACCTGAAATATAGCCTAATTAGTGTATCACAATTGTGTAATAGAGGTAACTTAACATTATTCACCTCTACTAAATGTTTTGTGATAAATCTTACCACTGACAAGATTGTTTTGCTAGGAAAAAGAGTGAAAAATATATACATTATACATTCGTCCACACTCTCAGAAAATGAACTAACTTGCTTAAGTGTGATGGACAGTGATCCCCTCATTTGGCATAAGAGACTTGGACATGGAAGTCTGAGTCAGCTCAACAAATTAGTCTCCAAGTACTTGGTGATAATATTGCCTAACATTAAGTTCAAGGAAGACAGAAATAAAAGAGTTTGTGAGGCTTGTGCAAAGAGGAAGCATGTAAGATCCTCTTTTAAATGCAAGAAAGTGGTAAATACCACCATAACGATGAAACTGGTTTATATTGAACTCTGTGGTCCAATGAGAACATTACGCAGAGGTGGTAAGAGATATGTGATGGTGCTTGTTGATGATTAGTCTAGGTTTACCTGGACATTATTCTTAACATCTAAAGATGAAAAATTTGACACGTTCACTTCTTTTGTTAGAAAAACGAAGAAACAACTAGATAATCAACTTGCATCAATTAGGTCTGATCATGGCATTGAATTTGAAAAATGCTAAGTTTGCTGAATTTTGTGATGAGCATGGCATAGATCATAACTTTTTTGCTCCTACAACTCCACAACATAATGGAGTGGTTGAAAGAATGAATAGGGCACTTGAGGACATGGCTAGGACTATACTTCTTTCTAGTAAACTGCCTCGTAGCTTTTGGGCAGAAGCTGTAAGTACTGCATGCTATATCATAAATAATTTCATGACTAGACCTCTAGTAGAGAAGACTCCGTATGATTACTTACAGGGAGAAAACCAAATATATCCCATCTAAGGGCATTTGGATGTAAGTTCTTTCTGCACAACAATGGTAAAGACTCCCTAGGCAAGTTTGATCCCAGAAGTGAGAGGGAGTATTCTTGGGATATCCTTCACATATTAAAGCTTATAAAGTGTGTAACAAAATAACTATGTGTGTTTAAGAAAGTATTCATGTTGTTTTTGATGAAACTAATATTCTTTCTGAGTAACAGGAACATGATGATGAAGCAATTGGGCTTTTAAGAAACTCAAGTGAAACCACAACCCAGAGTGAAGCAACACTAGAGAAAGAAACAGGTGATGGAATAGGTTCATATACCCCAGGCAACATGACAGGGGGAATATAACAAAGAGGATATGATCCTCAAATATCAATGGAACCAATCTATGAACCTGTTCCACAACAACAAAACACTGAAGGAACATAAAGGGGAAACTGGTTGGTTGTGAAACCTTACAGATATCAAAGTTCTCATCCCATTGAGAACATCATTACCGATCCAACCTCTGGAATCAAAACCAGATCTTCATTAAAATATCTTTGTGCTTTTGATGCTTTCTTATCTCTTATTATACCTAAAAATGTTGTTGAGGCTTTGCAGGATGCAAACTAGGTAAACGCAATGCAAGATTAACTCAATCAGTTTGAAGAAGTCAAGTTTGGCATCTGGTACCAAGACCTTTAGATAGACTAGTAATTGGCACTAAGTGGGTCTTCATAAACAAAATTGATGAAGATGGAACAGTTACTAGGAACAAGGCAAGATCAGTGGTTTAAGGATATAGTCAGGAGGAAGGCACATACTATGATGAATCTTTTTCTCCAGTTGCATGTCTGGAGGCCATAAGATTGCTCATAGCCTTTGCTGCTTACATGGAATTCACTCTTCATCAGATGGATGTCAATACTGCCTTCCTCAATGGCTACCTAAAACAAGAAGTGTTTGTCAAGAAGCCTCCAGGGTTTGAAAGCAAGGAAAAGCCTGGTCATGTGTATAAACTCGACAAAGCACTGTATCGACTCAAGTAGGCTCCAAGAGAAAATGAAATGTTATCTAAATTTATGCTTGATCATTACTACAAGAGAGGTAAAATTGACAAAACTTTGTTCTTAAAAGAAAAGGGTAAAAATCTCTTGGTAGTTCAGATATATGTTGATGATATAATCATTGGAGCAACTACTGATAAGCTAAGTAAGTAATTTGCTAAACAAATGGGGAGTGAATTTGAAATGAGAATGATAGGTGAGCTCAATTTCTTTTTAGGCTTACAAAATAAACAAAATTTAAATAGAACTATGATCCATCCGCAAAAGAATGTGAAAGTGTTGCTCAAAAGGTTTAAAATGGAAGATTCCAAATAAATAGATACTCCTATTACAACAGATACAAAGTTGGATATAGATGAACCTAGTTCATCTTTTGATCAGAACCTGTATAGGGGAATGATTGTCTCATTGTTGTATCTTACTGCTAGTAGACTTGACATTATTTTCAGTGTAGGCCTTTGTGCAAGATTTCATGCAAATCCAAATGAGTCTCACTTGACTGGTGTTAAAAGAATTTTGAGATACTTAAAAGGCACCACTGACCTTTGTCTTTGGTATCCAAAAGGTAGTAATTTCAATAATGTGGGATATGCTAATGATGATTATGCAGGTTTTCTTGTGGATAGAAAGAGAACCTCCGGTATGGCACACTTTCTTGGTTCATGTCTTGTGTCTTGGGCAATCAAAAAGCAAAATTATGTGGCCTTATCTACTACTGAAGCTGAGTATGTTGATGCTGCCTCATATTGTGCTCAATTACTATGGATTAAACAGCAATTGATGAACTTTGGAATCGATGTTGGTTGTATCCCTAATTTTTGTGATAATACTAGCGCAATTAGTATGACTAAGAAACCTGTTCATCACAAGAAAACTAAGCACATAGATGTTATACATCACTTTTTAAGGGATAATTATGAAAAAGGACTAATCATTGTGGAATTTTGTGCTACTGATAAGCAAATAACTGACATATTTACAAAATCTCTAAGTAGAGAGCACTTTGAAAGGAACATGTTAGCATTAGGGATGATTAAGATCACCTAATGGGACCAGTTCAGAATATACATGAAAAAAAATTTGGTTAGAGATGGACACAAAGAAAGACCAGCTTGAAATTAACACTCTCGTTGCTTGTGATTATGAGATCCATGACATTCCTAACAAACTTGATTCATCTAAAAAGACACCGGTCAATAGCAAGGTCAGAGCCCTAGTACAGGAGAGTGGGGCAAAGGATTCTAAGATAGCAAGGCTGAAGACTCGTTTGGCTGAAGTAGACTCTGAGAGATATGCTCTTAGAAATGAGCTCACAAAGGAAAAGAAGATGAATGATGTAATTCTTCAGGACATTTTGCACCTTCTCCAAACCAAAAACCAAGCCCCCAGTTCTTTTTGTGGATTGTGGAAGAATAATATTCTATATCAATGAAGTTTGCTATTTTTGCTCTTATTGACTGTCTATATTTCGTTGATAGTTTGAATTCTTAGTTCATTATTGATGATTAATCCATGAATGCATTTTCAGTTGCCCCAGTGGCCATGAGTACTTTTTAATGTCTGGGTTTCACACATGTTTTATGCAACTTTTTGATGATGCCAAAATGATGGAAAATGGTTGTGCTTTATACTCTGAACAATGATATTTATAACCGAATGAACCTGGTTCTTTATGATAAGTGCAAACTACTCTAATATGCGTCGATGTTGGACTGAGTTGAATCACGCCTAAGCTCATGGAAGCACAAAGTTTGTCATCATAAAAAAGGGGTAATCTGTTGGCCCATGAAAAAAATAGTTTTGAAGATTGACAAAGGAACTCAGAAATGAACCAGGTCCATCACTGGTAGACATAGAAACAGGAACAGTAAAGGCACGAGATGCATATGAACGAGATAAACTTATCTGGCATAATGGCTATCTCCTGATCGAAAATATTGCATAAATGATAAGGAGAAGGACTCCTTACTCAAAGAGAACATTATCCAAGATAAGGAGGGATTTAGGAGTTGAGATTGACTATAATTCATCCACCAAGGAAGAGTAGCATTAGAACTCTAGTTAATTCTTTATCTACTAACCCTATATATTGCAGGATGTTCTTATTGTACATATACGCACAAAAGCAGAAGTTAAACGTGAATTAAGAGCAAAATAGCAAGGCAATTTTACAAGAAATCCGTGTGAGATTTAAGTGTGCAAACCTGAAGCTACTTGAACCAGCTAGAAGACCCAGTTCTAAGTGTCTGTCTATTGGTCTAGTTGATTTATAGTAGGTTGTTTTATATTGTACCTTTCAATTTTATCTAGAAGCATTTGTAATAGGTACTTTGTGTATTCAAGTTAGAGTTAACTTGAAGTTGTCGCAAACAGTAAGAGGTTACTTGCCACAAGGGACTAGAGTTAGTCCTAGGTTTACAAAAGAGTTTTTGTAAATGCAGGTTTTGGCTCACTGATTTAGTAAAGAGTTTTGGGAAAATCCTACTGGGAAGTAGGTCGTGGGTTTTTCACCATTTGAGCCAGGTGTTTTCCACGTAAAAATACTTGTGTTCTTTAATATATGTACTTATTATTCCGCAACAATAGTATTAGGAACACATAGAAGAACCGGGTCCTTCTATAATCTGTGCATGCAAAAAATTGGGCACCACACAAATCACCCTTCCCTGTGTGGTATTGAAGTATAAAACACAAGTTGTGCATTGACGACTTGTGATTCCATGTTGAGGTGCGAGATGTGATTTTGGCGTGCTGATGATGGGCTAGGCTGGAGTACTTGAGGTCGGGTTTTGACTGTAGCTTGAGCACATAAATTTTGATTGTGTGAGCACGTGTTTTTGGGACTTATATGTCCGGTGGTGTCCCTATTAGTGGAATTTGTGATTGGATGACTATGTGTTGAGTATGACGTGACAGCGAGATGTGCTCAGATTGTTTGAATGTGACGAGAAAAGTTTACTTGAGATGTAGAAAGGACTATTGGGTGTTTGGTTTCTGTGTTGATGTGACTCATAGTTCTGAGTTATGAGTGTATTGAGGATCTTTCTTGTTTCTTCATGGCGGAACGAATTAGGTTCTCATGTCTTATTGTTGGGATCATACTCAGGAACATTAAGAGATTGCGTAGTAATTGTGGTTGTGAAAGGGTATGAAGAGATGTCAGATTGAGGCTAAGCAGGTAAGTTACCTCCTGCTGGGTGTCCTGAGGTTGTGTGATCCCTATGTTGTGTTGTAGAGAGTTCCCTTTTGCCAGTGAATAATATGTGTTGCAATTTTAGTTTGGATCATTTATGGGAGTTGCCTTGGCTGTTACTAGGGTGAATGCGAGATTTGCAGATGAATTGAGGTACTATGTGGGTTGTGTATGTGAGCTTATGAAGGATTCAGTTGAATTTCACTACGGTATTGTTGCAGTAATAGAGTATGGGCACTTTAGGTTATTATATGTTTTTATCTATGGCTTTGAGCGAAATGGGGGAGTGTCTTCTATCAACGAGTTGATTGCACGGTTATGTGTTGTATTGGTTTCGGTTCTAGGTATACTTGTGAATCAGTTATGGCTTGTAGTGTTTGAGATTGAGGATGACTTGAGTAAGGGAATTTCTTGATACGAGTTGTTGCACTCTACAGGTATATGAGAATCATGGGATGATTGAGTGGTTATTCGTGAATGATGCGGTGTGCATGGAGTAGGAATTTCCTTGGTTGCATTAAGGTAGGATTACTTCTTAGGGTGTTGGCGTGCTAATGAAGCACATGTTGTTCGGTCTGTTTAGTCGGTTGAATTGAGATTGGAGTAGAGTAGATGACTCTCGATAAAGGTTCTAATGGATTCAACATTTATATGTAGCAATTGGAATTTTCAGGATT
Source organism: Nicotiana paniculata (assembly GCA_005239505.1). NCBI lineage: Eukaryota > Viridiplantae > Streptophyta > Magnoliopsida > Solanales > Solanaceae > Nicotiana > Nicotiana paniculata. The sequence goes on along the minus strand of MDKI01103351.1, from coordinate 2,454 downwards.
TTTAAATGGCTAGAAACTAAGATTTACATTGGATGGTGTCGAGACTTGTGGCATTTCTATATCATTATGGATTCTACACTTCAGCATTCAAGGAGGTGAAGGAAATGACTTTAGATTCGCATAACATCTCTTCAGGGTGGGTATCTTGGTTGTGGTACTTTTAGGGTGCTGCAGAGAGAATTCAGTGGCTTATGGGCCTTTGGACGAGGTGGTTTTATGCTAGAGTTCGTGGGGTGATTTTTGGTTAAGGATCGTGGTGTTCTACCAAGGAGAAGTATCAATTTGAAGCAAATTTGGAAGGAACTCGGAGAATTAGGACATCTTGATAGTAGGCTGGATCAGCAAAGTAATGGATATAATCGGTTCTTTGGGTGCTTATGATGTGCTGGATTTCTATAGGTACTTCGTGGAAATGCTCTTGGGTTTTGGCAACTTGCGTGACTTGGTTCTAATGGCTTAATTATGTGCAAATGGCTTTCGAAGAGTTCTCGATGGTTACTACCACGGTTCGAGGTGTATATTTCCTGTCGGCGTGTGGAACATGTGGCATATAGTGATTTTCTCCTAGATGAGATCATATGGAAGGTTCTTGTCTAATTGAGTATGTAGTTGTTTGTGACTCCGAGTTGTGAACACCCAATTTTTTCCCTGCATGGAAAGAACTCCTAAAAGTAATCAAAAAATAAGTTTTAATGAATTTTTGGAACTTTTCTTTATTTAGTTGCATTTCATGCATGTTTAATATTTTAAAATCATAAAAAAAATCATATAAATTGTCACATTTTTCATTTCGTGTAATCTTAGGTTTAATTCGCATTTTAGAAATTAGTTACCCTTTAATTAATAGATTAATATATAAAAATCACAAAAAATATTCATTAGCATTAATTAATTAGTTAACGTGCTAATTAGTCTTTCTGCAAAACAAATTCCATTAGTAGTAGGGTGGCTATTTTCGAAAGATAAAATTTGCCATTTTTTCAAATTGGCCTAATTTGAGGGCCCGAAATCCCAAGCCCAACCAAATTCTCCACATTACAACCCTAACACCTCCTCTATATAATCTAGACCTAAGAATATATATCAAAAAGAGGAATGACCATGCCCCTACCGAAAATAGAGAAACGACGCACACCCTACCCCACCGTCCTTCTTCTTCTTCTTCACTCTCACATTCATCGACTAATACACATACAAACACATATTAGAACCTCCCTCCCTTTCAGAAACAGGAAAAACGAAACCAGCAGCTTCTTACTTGAACAGATGCCACTCCTTGCTGCTTCTTCCTCAAGAGACTTCACTCTTTTCTTTCTTTTCCTATAAAACATCCATATCCATTAAATCCCCACTAAAAACCATCCAAAACACCACCATTTACAGCTGAAAAATGTAGCAAAACAAGCACAAAAATAGACCAGAAAATTAGATTAAAAAAAAGAGTAGAGGAGGGCTAGCACCAACCCGAAACAACTCCAAATCGCCATTCCCTGTCATGGAGTTTGTCGATTTCGTTCCACTGGTTTAGTTTGAGTTCTCCGACGAGTTCTGAGGTCGTCAAAAGTCATCGTTCGAGGTTGCTGTCGGGTTTTGGTCGAGGTTTTAAATCTCCAGTCTGAACCCAAATTTTGGTCGAGCTTTCATTTTGGTCGCTCTGTTTGACCTTTTGCTAGAAGCTGCTGTAATAATTGAACTTTTAAAGAATCGCTCATTATAAGATGACTCTTGCGTTTCAAATTTTGCATATGAAGAATTCATTATTTAGCTCTGTGTTTGAGTTTTTGCCAAATCAAACTCACTGGTTCGAGCTTTGTGATTAAGGTCGTTTTGGAATTTCAAATCGAAGACTTTTTTTGTGTGCTGGCGTTTGTCAGTTCGTGGCAATTTCTGTTCGAGTTCAAGGGTTCATCGATTCATAAGTGGTTTCTCCTCCGAGCGGTCTTTACTAGAGTCTGAAAATATAGCGAGAGTGGGTCTTGAAGCTATAAAGCATGGATGGTTTGTATATGTTAAACAACATGTTCCTCCAACAAGCATAGCCTATGTGATTTTATACTTCAATGTTGTTCTTGCACCTGGTGGTTTAATGACATGATTCTTTACACAACAAGCTTTGGTTTGAAGGTTCTTCATAAATACACATAAAAGTTTTCACACTGGAAATTCCAACTTTTACTTTGCAACAGGAATGGCTTATGCTTGCTTCTAGGTTCATTTCTATTCTATTTCTCTTGTTTGATCTTGCATATTGTGAATTAAAACTGAGGTCTTTGTTGTCATATGAAGTATTTTGGTATTCAGTTCCTTTTCTACTTATTTTGCTTGTCTCGAACTCGATATTTACTCATTCGTGTAACGCTTCGAAATGTCCTTGTTTGGTCAATCTCTAGTGGTATTTGTTGGTCGAAATCCCAATGCACACGCAAGTGTACGTGGTCGACAAGTAATATAGGA
>MDKI01010988.1:0-23749 GCA_005239505.1 Nicotiana paniculata | reverse complement strand
CTTCTCCCAATTCTATGGCATCAAATGAAATTTTGGTCCCCTTCACTTGGCTAGAGACCCTACAGTCCTTGATTACAGAATTAGCCATGAACTTGACTATCTCACTTCTGGCCAACCTCCCATACAGCTGAAGGACCATGTCTTTCCAGCCCTGGACCTCCAGCTTATCCATCAGATAGAGCATTCCAGATTCCTCCAAATCTTTCAGCAATCTCCCCTTCAAAATGGTGCGCTTCCTAAACTTAGTCAAATTGTCCATCTCTCCAGTAGTCTTATCTTCTTCATCAGCACTTCAATATTCCTCTACATCAATTTGAACTTTCTTTGATGTTACTCTAGACCCGGTTCTCTTGGCTACATTTGAAGGTGTAGCAGACACAGATGCAGACTTCTTTGAAGAAGTCTTGGCTTTCTTTGGTTTGGGGGTCTGCACCTCAACTTCTTCCCTTTGATCCTGTTGATGGACCAGGTCCATCTCCACAGCCTCTGCAGGCTCAACAATTTTCTCATTTCCCTTCTCAGATCTCTTTCTCTTAATTTCCTTCAAAGCCTTTTGTAACTCCTCCTCACTCTGCCTAAGTGCAGTTCTTGTGGTTCTTCCTCTTGGAAGAGGAGTTTCAGAACCAGCAGATGGAGTCACTTTCTCTTCTTACTTGCTCCTGCAGTTTCAGACTCCTTATTCTTTGGAGTCCTTCTCTTCTTTGGTTTATAACTCTCTCCTAACTTCTTTATAAGATCTACTAATGTCTCCTCAATGGATGAACCAGGTATATCTGTAGATTTTCCTAGATTTACTAATCCCTCAACCGCTTCACTTGATTCACTTCCCCCTGACTTCTTGGCTCCCTCTTCTATTACTACTGTTTCAGTACCAGAAATAGACAATCTATGAATTTCTTCCCCTGTTCCCCTTGCTTCACTCCGACTTCCCTCTCTCTCTATTTCTCCCCCAATTTTATTTTTACCACATCTTCGTCTTACTTCTGGCAACTCCACATTTTTCACAGACCCAACCAACACATTCTCAGAAGCCATATTTTGTACAGATGATCCTGCTGCTTCCTCAGTAGCTGATTTGAACGAATCACTGGAATTGTCTGATTCTTGAACCTAACTAGCTTGTAATTTGGCATTTAATTTTCTGGCGAGAGAACGTGTAGCCACTGTTTTCCCGGCGAGCATTTTAACCCGTCTTTTTCTGGGTTCTAGACTAGGTCTAGGTTGAGGAATAGTGGAACTGGGTTGAGACGGAGTAGGACTAGGTGGTGGAGGTGTAGAAGAGGTCGAAGATAAAGTAACAGGTGGTGGAGAACCAGGGTTGTCCGAAGGATTGGTCATTTTTTATTTAAGATGGAAGAAGAATATTTTGGATTGAGAATGAGGGCAAGGAAGATGGAAGGGTTTTGATGGTTGTAGAGTTGGTGAGTAATTTCAGAGGTGATGATGGGGGTTTTTAAAATGAGGACGTAATTAATATATAACGGCAACCTTTTTGAGTCAAATAGAGGTCTTATCACCTCTGCAACTGATCAGTTAGAGGTGACGGTTACTGCTTCCCTAGGTTCTAGGCGGTTTAGTTTAATTGGAGTCTTGGCGTAGACGAAGCTGGTTCAAAAATGGGATAAGGATAGATTGTGAAAGGATTTTGATTAGGTAGAGTTCTTCTCATTATTAACTATTAATATTTCAAAGTGTGTATAGTAGAGAACATACCTCGCCTTTCAGATGAACCAACACTGATGAACCAGGTTCTCATGTCAGAATCCTCTTAATCAAGCCTCAATTTTCAACAATAGAGAAAAACATCATTAGTAACAAATGAATCATTTCAAAACATGTCAAGAGAGTATGCTATTTACAGCATGATACTGAGCAATGATTAATCTGATTATTTACACAAATTTCAGAATTTGTAGCCAATTTTTTTTTTCATTTTCCCTTTTTTTTCATGTACATTATGAACTGGTTCAATTAGGTGATCTTAATCATCCCTAACTCTAATCTTTTCCTTTCAAAATTCTCTCTACTTAGTGCTTTTGTAAAGATGTCAGCAATCTGTTTATCAGTAGCACAAAATTCAATAGAGATAAATCATTTCTCATAATTATCCCTTAAAAATGATGTCTAACATCTATGTGCTTAGTCCTTTTATAATGAACGGGGTTCTTTGACATACTTATAGCACTGGTGTTATCACAAAAGATAGGGATGCATCCAACATCGATTCCAAAATCTAGAAGTTGTTGTTTAATCCACAATAATTGAGCACAACATGAAGCTGCAGCCACATACTCAGCCTCAGCAGGATAGAGCTACAAAATTCTGCTTTTTAGTGGCCCAAGAAAGAATACATGAGCCCAGAAAATATGTCATACCTGAGGTGCTCTTTCTATCCACTAGAAAACCTACATAATCAACATCAGCATATCCCACAAGATTAAAGTTACTACCTTTTGGATACCAAAGACATAGATCAGTGGTGCCTTTTAAGTATCTCAAGATTCTCTTTACTGCAGTTAGGTGGGATTCTTTTGGATTAGCCTGAAATCTTGCACAAAGTCCTACACTAAAAACAATGTCAGGTCTTCTAGCAGTGAGATACAGCAATGAACCAATCATTCCCCTATACAACTTTTGATCGACAGATGAACCAGTTTCATCTACATCTAGTTTTGTGGCTGTTGCAATAGGAGTGTCAATTTCTTTGGAATCTTCCATTTTAAACCTTTTAAGCAACTCTTTCACATAATTTTGCTGATTGATCATAGTTCCATTTGAATTTTGTTTAATTTGTAAGCCTAAAAAGAAATTAAGCTCACCCATCATACTCATTTAAAATTCACTCTCCATTAGTTTAACAAATTCTTTACTTAGCTTTTTCATAGTTGCTCCAAAGATTATGTCATATACATATATCTGAACTACCAAGATATCTCTACCTTTTTCTTTTAAGAATAAAGTACTATCAATTTTACCTCTCTTGTAGTCACGCTCAAGTAAGAATTTTGATAACCTTTCATACCATGCTCTGGGAGCTTGCTTGAGTCCATATAGTGCTTTTTCAAGTTTGTACACATGATCAGGATTCTCCTTGTTCTCAAACCCTGGAGGTTGCTTGACGAACACCTCTTATTTTAGATAGTCATTTAGGAAGGCACTCTTAACATCCATCTGGTGAAGAGTGAATTCCATGTAAGCAGCAAAGGCTATGAGGAGTCTTATTGCTTCCAGCCTTGCCACTGGAGCAAAGGTTTCATCATAGTCTATGCCTTCCTCCTGACTGTATCCTTTAACCACCAATCTTTCCTTGTTTCTTGAACTGTTCCATCTTCATCAAGTTTGTTTCTGAAGACCCATTTTGTGCCAATTACTGATCTATCCAAGGGTCTTGGTACTAGATGTCAAACTTGACTTCTTTCAAATTGGTTGAGTTCATCTTGCATTTCATTCACCTAGTCTGCATCCTGCAAAGCTTCAACAACATTTTTAGGTTCAATAAAAGATAGGAAACCATCAAAAGCACACAGATTCTTCAAAGAGGATCTGGTTTTGATTCCAGATGTTGGATCAGTGATAATGTTCTCAATAGGGTGATAACTTTGATATCTGTATGGTTTCACAACCAACTGGTTACTCCTTGAAGTTCCTTCAGTGCCTTGTTGTTGTGGAACATGATCAGGTCCAGGTTCCAATGAGGTTTGGAAATTAATTTGTTCAATTCCCTCTGTCATGTTGATAGGGAGGGATGAACCTGTTCCATCACCTGTTCCTTCCTCCAGTGTTGCTCCAATTTGGACTGAGTTTCTGACCATCCCAATTTCTTCATTCTCTTGTTCATGTCTCTCAGAAAGAATGTTAGTTTCATAAAAAACTACATGCACACTTTCTTCAACACACATAGTTCTTTTGTTATAGACTTTATAAGCCTTACTATGTGAAGAATACTCCCTCATCACTTCTGGGATCAAACTTACCTAGGGAGTCTTTACCATTATTGTGCACAAAGCACTTGCAACCAAAAGCCCTAAGGTGGGATATATTTGGCTTTCTCCCTTTAAGTAACTCATAGGGAGTCTTCTCTACAAGTGGTCTAGTCATGCACCTGTTTATGATATCACATGCAGTATTAATAGCTTCTGCCCAGAAGCTATGAGGTAGTTTACTAGAAAGAAGCATAGTCCTAGCCATATCTTCAACTACTCCGATTTGTTGTGGAGTTCTAGTAGCAGGAAAAATTGTGATCTATGCCATGCTCATCACAAAATTCAGCAAATTTAGCATTTTCAAATTCAGTGCCATGATCAGACCTAATTGATGCAAGTTAATTTCCTAATTGTTTTTGAATTTTTCTAACAAAGGAAGTAAACATGTCAAATGCCTCATCTTTAGATGTTAGAAACAATGTCTAGGTAAATCTAGAATAGTCATCAACAAGCACCATCACATATCTCTTGCCACCTCTGCTTAAGGTTCTCATAGGACCACAAAGATCCATATGGACTAGTTCCATCGATCTGGTGGTACTTAACACTTTCTTGCTTTTGAAAGAGGATCCTACCTGCTTCCCCCTTGCACAAGCCCCACAGACTTTGTCTTCCTTGAACTTAATGTTAGAGAGACCTATCACTAAGTACTTGGAGACTAGTTTGTTAAGTTGACTCAGACTTGCATGTCCAATAAATTACAAAACATTTTGTAGAGGTGAATGCTACCAAGTTATCTCTGTCACACAGTTGTGACACATTGATTAGGCTATATTTCAAGCCATATATTAGGTAGACATTCTCAATGGAACGAGTGTCATTCTTACCTACCTTACCAACCCCAATGATTTCATCTTTCTTTCCATTTCCAAAGGAGACATTTCCTCCTTTGAGGTGCTCAAGTGAAAGGAACTGGCCCTTGTTACCAGTCATGTGTTTTGAGAAGCCACTATCCATGTACCATATTTGGCTACTTCCTTTCACTTGAACCTAGAAAAGAAAATCAGGAGTTAGTCTTAGGAACCCAAACTAGTTTGGGTCCCTTTCTATAAGCAAAAGGATGAATTAAATTCTTTTTATCCCAATTTGGTAACCAATTCTTCCTTCGAACAAAACTTTTATTCTTTTGACTGGCCTGCTCTTTTGCATTGCATTCACTTTTGTAGTGACCAGTCTTACCACAATGGGTACAGATTTTGTTCTCAAGAAAGGTGAGGTACTTGCTTTTAGGATCCCATTTAGGCAGTTGATTCTCAAAGCCAAGTCCTCTCTTATTGCTATTATGATGTTCCTGTAGCCATGTTAAGGCATCGGAGGATCTGTTCCATTTACAAGTTCTGTCTTGTTCATGCTTGACCTCACCAAGTTCCTCCTTCAACATTCTTATCTGTTCATCCTTTCTATACAACTCATCTTTTAGTTTACCCACATTTTCTTCTAAGGTGATTTGAGAGTTGTCAACTATCTTCTTACTGGTTCCTAGTTTCAGTTTTAGATTTTTAGATTTTCAGATTTTAACTCTAGACATTTGTCTCAAGTGGATGAACCTGGTTCTTCGGAGCAATGTTTTCACTTACAGTCTCACTTACTTCGAGTTCCAGGTTTTTACACTTTGCTTTTAAAATTACATACTCCTTAGACATATGTTCCTTTTCCTTATTAATTACTTCAGATTCATCAATAAATTCTACCAGTAATTCAGAGAGTTTTTCTTTGGACAGGAATTTAATCTTGCCTTTGAGATGGAATATACTTACCTCAGATTCCTCATCTGATTCACCAATTGCCAGAAGTGCTTGTTCATATTCATCTTCATCATCTGACTCCTTATCTAAACTTTCTCCCCAAGCAGCGACCATAGCCTTTGTTGATACTTTGTTTTTCTTGGGATGAATCTGTTCCTTCTTCCGGTTCCTTCGTTCAGACCTTTCCTTTTTCCATTTAACTTCCCACCGAGGGAAGTTCTTAATGTGATGATCAGTCTTCCCACATTTGTAGCAGCCCTCATTAGTTGATTTTTTCGGTACCTTGCCTTGTTATAGTTTCCACATCTTGCGGAGCCCTTTCCTCTCATAAGATATTTCTTGAAATCCTTAGTGATCATAGCCATTTCATGTTCTTCCAGATCTGCTCCTTCAGTGATTCTCAATTCCAGACTCCTTTCCTTCTCTGGAACATCCATCTCCATTGTCTGTCTTCTAAGTTCATAGGCAGTAAGATTTCCAATTAGCTCATCCAGTTTGAGAGTTGCAATGTTCTTGAATTCTTGAATTGTAGTGATCTTACTCTCCCAAGATACCGGAAGAACCCTTGTCAAAATCTTCTCAACCTTGTCGTCCTCAAGAAGACTCCTTCCAAGAGATTTCAGTTCATTAGTCAATGTAGTGAACCTAGTGTACATCTCTTGAATGGTCTCTCCTTCCTTCATAGAGAAGTTCTCATATTGAGAATATAGTAGAGAACCTCTGGATCTCTTCACTTGAGCAGTTCCATCATGAGCCACTTGCAAAGTGTCACAAATTTCTTTGGCAGTAGTGCAACTTTGAATTCTGCTATACTCATCTGGACCAAGTCCACACACAAGCCACTTCTTGGCCTTATTATTCTTCTCCCACTTTCTCAAATCCTCAGCAGTGCAGTCAGCTCTAGTCTTTGGCACGTCTACTCCTTCAGCATTCTTCTTCATGTTGGCTATAGGACCATCAATAATTATGTCCCATAGCTCATAGTCTTCACCAATTATATGATCTCTCATCATGTTCTTCCACTAGGAGTAGTACTGCCCATTGAAGAGTGGAGGCCTGGCGGTTAAATTTTCCTTCCCAGTTCCCAGGTGTTGCACTCATCTTGATCTTTTCCTAAGGTGTTAGCCTCATCAAGGATAACCTACTCTGATACCAATTGATGTTCTAAAATGTCAATACTACACAAGAGGGGGGGGGGTGTGATTTGTATGGTGTCCGATTTTTGCGTGCACTAGTTATAGAAGGACCAGGTTCTTCTATGTGTTCCAACCTATACTGTTTGCGAAATAATAAATACAGAAAATAAAGAACATAAGGATTTTACGTGGAAAACACCTGGCTTAAAAGGTGAAAAACCACGACCTACTTTCCAGTAGGATTTTCCCAAACACTCCACTATAATTACTGAGCCAAAAACAGCATTTACAAAAACTCTTTGTAAACCTAGGATTAACTTTAATCCCGTTGTGGCAAACTAGCCTCTAGCTATTTGCGACAAACTCCAAGTTAGCTATAACTTGAAAACTGAGTACCTAGTACAGATGCTTCTAGATAAATCTATAAAGCTACAAATTGAAATCCCTACTACAAGTTAGCTAGACTAAAAGACAACAGTTGGAACTGGTTCTTCTAGCTGGTCCAAGTAGCTTCAGAGTCGCACATTTAAATCTCACACGAACTGCTTACAAAATTGCCTTGCTAATTTTGCTCTCAATTCTTGCTTAACTTCTGCTTTTGTGCGTACCTGTATAATAAGAACAATCTGCAATATATAGGATTAGTAGACGAGAGATTTACTAGATTTCTAATGCTACTCTTCCTTGGTGGAAGAGTTCTAGTTAATCTCAACTCCTCGAATCCTTCCTTATCTTTGATTATGTTCTTACGGAATAAGGAGTCCTTCTCCTTATTATTTTGCAATCTTTTCGATCAGGAGATATCTCTTTAATTCGCATATTTCGTTTATCTCCTGCATGTGCACCTCACGTGCCTTTTACTCTGCATGTGTCTATGTCGCCAGTAATGGACCTAGTTCATCTTTGAGTTCCTTTGTCAATCTTCAAAACCATTAAATTTCTTGGGTCAACAAGGTCACTAGTAGTAGAAATTTTTTGCAGCGAGCTTGCGAGCCACGGTTCAGACTTTTTGGATTGATCAGTGCTTTAAATAGATGAATAGCCGCAGAGTGAGGCAACTTTTTGGCAAATTTTGATGTCATTTTTGCGGCCCATTATGCGATCGAAGATCTATTTTACGGGGTATACTTTGATCGCATATCCAACTATGGGATTTTTCATGTAGGAGTTCTGTGGTGAATTATGTGATCGCATAACAGGTGTGCGGACTCCTTACTAGTCGCAGACCGAAACAAAAAAATGGTCGAGGTCAAGGGAAATTATGCGGCCTATTTGCGGATCGCAGAAGAATTTTGTGGTCGCATATGCGACCGCTGAAATCCCACATGACAAATCCCATAGTTGAATATTAAAATACGGCCAAGTGCCAAGAATGACGTATTGGCTACTCGTGCCAATGTATCGACAGATGGGAAAGAAATGTGAAGTGAGATGATTGATTGAGAGGATGATGTATCAAATGAGATGTCCTAGCCGATCAGGCCGTGATCGGACGCCATGCCGAACACATGGTGGTAATTGTGCTGGAAATGATAATTGGAAATTGTGGATACGGTTGATGTCTCAAATGAGATGTCCTAGCCGATCGGGTCATGATCGGAATCCATGCCGCACACATAGTGGTAATTGTGCTGGAAATGATGATTGGAAATTGTGGATACGGTTGATGTCTCAATGAGATGACTTAGCCGATCGGGTCGAGATCGAACTGCGTGTAAGAACACGGTGGCATAGTGGATTTTGGCATATGGCACTAAATATTACAAACATAATAATATGGAAATTTATTGAGAACTTATGTGACCCTTACTTGATGTTATGGTATTGTTTGAAGCTCTTATTGAACTCATGAATACTTTCCCCTTGTATTATTGTTCGTTCTACTGAGATGGTGTTTTAGCTTTATATACTAGAGCTATACGATAACACTAACGTCCTTTTTGCGGGGGGCACTGTATCTTTAATTGATACAGGTGGTTCCACAGCAGGCGGCATCGACCAGTTTTAGCAGTGTTCTCCCCCCCCCCCCCGCAGTCTTGGTGAGCCCCATTTCATTTAGGGGTCGTAGATCTTTTGTTCTTTATGTATTGTAATTGAGGTATAGTCGGGGCCTTGTTGCCGGCATTATCATAACTATCTTTTGTATCTTTAGAGGCTCCGTAGACATTATGTGGGTCGTGTATGGATACTAGAAGGGACAAATGGATTATTTATTCCACTAATTCATATGATGTATGTATTTTTAAAACTTATCAATGATGTAATCAAATGAAATGAATTAGTAACGTTTTTGTACATATGATCCCTCTACTGTCTAACTAATGAAAATGCACCTTTTTCATGACTATAAGCGAGTGGGTAAAGAGTTTTTAACACTTGCTCGACCGGGTCCACTCGGTTGAGCGCCGGTCACGCTCCCTGAGGTTGGGGCATGATAAACTTGGTATCATATCCTAAGGTTTTAAAGTGTCCTAGGATGTCTCGGAGTCGTGTTTAGTGGAGTCCTTCTTATCGATGTGTTTTCGACCACATTTATAAGTTGGAGGCTACTTGGACATTTAGGAATAATACTCTTCTTTGATTTTCTATATCGTGCGATAGAGCTGGTTGTGAAACTGTTCCTCCTCTAACTTGTGTATTGCTCTAACTTTTAGTAAATGGCACCTAAGAAGAAAGCAAGAACTGTCCAGGAAGCCAATGCCACCCCAGGAGTGGATGCTACTTCTCTACTTGATAATGTGGGTGAGGATAATCCCTCAACTATTACACTGCCTGATTCTTCTACACCGGAACAGACTGCACCAGTCTTTATATCTATTGAGGGTGCCACGATCCCTCCCGCTGATATTCATGTTCCACCTCCAGCCCCAACTTCCAGTTCTGGTATTTCTGATGGGATCTTAGGGGAGCTATCCAGATGCTGACACAGTAGTGGCTTCTCAGGCTCAAAGATCGAATGTTGCACCCACATCTTCTAGCCTACAAGGGGATTCTACTGGTTCCAGGGTGAACATGTTTCTTCAGTTATCAAGTGTTCACAGGTACTGATCCCGAGGCGGACCCTCGGGATTTCATTGATGAGATGCATAAGACTCTCCGGGTTATGCATTCTACTGAGACATAGGGAGTGGAGTTGGCTGCCTATCACCTGAAAGGGGTGACCTATTCATGGTTCGAGATATAGGAGGATTCCTGTGAGGAGGGGAACCCTCCGGCGAGGTGGGGTGAGTTTGCGGATGCTTTCATGGACCATTTCTTTCCTGTCAAGAGTAAGGCATCCCGTGTCGTAAAGTTTGAGAACCTTAAATAGGGCAATAAGGGTGTGGGGGATTATCACATGGAGTTCGCGCGCCTATCAAAGTATGTTATTCACATGATGCTGACCATGGAGACCAGAGTGCGTCGATTTGTGCAGGGCCTTATCCCTTTGGTTATTAATGAGGCTGTCACAACTGCTTTAAATTATGACATGAACTATGAAAAGATGGTTGCGTTTTCTCAAGCTACAGAGGCCCGAAAGGTAAAGAATAGGATGGAGCGAGAGGGTAGCAGTAGGGCCCGATCAGCGGGCAACCCTAAGGATTCATTTGGTGGTGGGAGATCAGTTTTTAAGGGAGGGTCATCAGGGCCATCCCAGTCCTATGCTTAGTCTTCAGCTAGTGCACCGTCAACGGGGCACAGCCAGTAGTGGGGGAGTCGCTTCAGGCCCAATTAGAGTAGCAGGGGGTCCCACCATCAGGGCCGATCAGGAGGGAGATTCTTGCAGCAGTGGATGCCCCCATGCCTCAAGTGTGGAAGGATACATTTGGAAATCTGCTACATGGACCTACCGGTATGTTATGGGTGCAGGATGAAAGGACAAATTTAGAGGGAGTGACGTTCATCCCGCCAGGGTACAGGTAGGGGCGCAAAATAGTCATCCAGTCGTGCAGCTGCTACATCTTCAGCACCCCCTCCAGCTCGAGGCTCTCTATCAGCAGGGCGTGATGCAGCTAGGGCTGGTGCGCAAGGTTCAGGAGGACCCATCTGTTTCTATGTTATGAGTGGTCGCCAGAGTGCATAGGCTTCTCCAGATCTTGTCACAAGTTATATTAACTGTCCATCTCATGATGTGTATGCCCTTATTGATCCTGGTTCCACTTTGTACTATGTTACCCCTTATGTTGCTATGGAATTTGGGATAGAACTGGAATGCCTTCATGATTCATTTTCTGTATCTACTCCTGTCGGTGAGTCTATTACAGTCGCGCGGGTTTATAGAGATTGTGTTGTAACGGTACGTGGTCGGGATACGATGGCCGATCTCATTAAATTGGGGATGGTTGATTTTTATGTAATAATAGGGATGGATTGGCTTTATTCATGTTTTGCCAAGCTCGATTGCCAAACTAGAACTATGAGGCTTGAATTTCCTAATGAGCCGGTTGTTGAGTGGAAGGGGGATAAAGTGGTGCCAAAAGGTAGGTTTATTTCTTACCTTAAGGCTGCGAGGATGATTAGCAAAGGGTGTATCTACCATTTGGTCCAGGTTACGGACGCCGATGCTGAGGCACCTACACTTGAGTCTATGCCAGTTGTAAATGAATTCCTAGATGTCTTCTCGGATGAGCTCCCTGGGATCCCACCAGACAGGGAGATTGATTTTGGGATTGATGTGATGCCAGGCACGCAACCTATATCTATTCCACCTTATAGAATGGCACCGACAGAATTGAAAGAGTTAAAGGAACAATTGAAGGATTTGTTAGAGAAGGGTTTCATCCGACCGAGTGTGTAACCTTGGGGTGCACCGGTCCTGTTTGTAAAAAAGAAAGATGGGTCGCTATGGATGTGTATCGACTACCGGCAACTCAATAAAGTCACAATCAAAAATAAGTACCAACTACCAAGGATAGATGATTTGTTTGATCAATTACAAGGTGCTATGTACTTCTCCAAAATTGATTTACGCTCAGGGTATCACCAATTGAAAATCAGGGAGCAGGAAATTCCAAAAACAACGTTTAGAACCCGATATGGGCACTTTGAATTCCTGGTAATGTCTTTCGGGATAACAAATGCCCCGACAACTTTCATGGATCTTATGAATCAAGTCTTCAAGCCTTTTCTTGACTCCTTTGTGATAGTGTTCATTGATAACATTCTTGTATATTTACAAAGTCGAGAGGACCATGCCGATCATCTCAGTGTTGTTTTGCAGACCCTACATCAATATCAATTGATTGCGAAGTTTTTGAAATGTGAATTTTGGCTTGAGTCTGTCACGTTCTTGGTTCATGTCGTCTCCAAAGAAGGATATGGTTGATCCTCAAAAGATTGCAGCAGTGAAGAATTGTCCTAGACCCACAACCCCAACAGAAATTTGCAGTTTCTTAGGTTTGGCTGGGTATTATCGGAAGTTTGTGGAGGGGTTTTCTACTCTTGCCTCTCCGTTGACTAAATTGACACAGAAAGCGGTTAAGTTCCAATGGTCCAATGCTTGTGAAAAGAGCTTCCAGGAATTGAAATAAATATTGACTATGAAGCCGATGTTATCTCTACCAGAGGGTACAGATGGGTTCATGGTATGTTGTGATACTTCAAGGATCGGGCTTGGGTGTATGTTGATACAATATGGAAAGGCGATAGCTTATGCTTCTAGACAACTCAAGAATCATGAAAAGAACTATACAACACATGACTTAGAGATTGCGGCTGTGGTTTTGTATTGAAGATTTGGCATCATTACTTGTATGGGGTCCATGTGGATGTATTTACGGACCACAAGAGCTTTCAATATATTTTTAAACAGAAGGAATTGAATTTGAGGCACTGAAGATGGCTTGAGTTGCTCAAAGACTACGACATCGATATTTTAAATCATCTGGGGAAGGCTAATGTTGTGGCGGATACTCTTAGCCGGAAATCTATGGGTAGTTTGGCTCACTTGGATGCATGCCAAAGGCCGTTGGCCAGGGATGTTCACCAGTTGGCTAGTTTGGGGGTTCGTCTTGCGGACTCTAATGAAGGAGGAATAATTGTACAAAATAGGGCGGAATCATTGCTTGTGGCGGAGGTCAAGGAGAAGCAATATAATGATCTAATGTTGGTTCAGATGAAGGAAGGTATTCATAACCATAAGACCACAACTTTTTCTTTTGGCATGGATGATGGTACACTACGATACCAAGGGTGACTATGTGTTCCAAACGTAGATGGTCTCCGGGAAAGAATCATGGCAGAAGCACACACTTCTAGATATTCCGTGCACCCAGGTTCTACGAAAATGTATCATTATCTCAAGGAAGTTTATTGGTGGAATGACATAAAGAGGAATGCGGCAAACTTTGTGGCAAGATGTCCAAGCTGTCAGCAAGTGAAGGTTGAGCATCAAAGACCCGGTGGGTTGGCACAGAATATAGAAATTCCAATGTGGAAGTGGGAAATGATTAGTATTGATTTTGTGGTGGGGTTACCGCGCACTCCGCGCAAGTTTGACTCAATTTGGGTGATCGTGGATCGGCTCACAAAATCAGCACACTTCTTGCCGGTTAAGTTTACCGACACAGTGGAACAATATGCTCAATTATATATTAAGGAAATAGTCAGACTCCATGGCACTCCAGTTTCCATCATTTCCGATCGAGGGGCTCGGTTCACAGCCAATTTTTGGAAGAAATTTTAGCAAGGTTTGGTAACTCAGATAAATGTTAGCACAACCTTCCATCCACAGATTGACGGGCAAGCAGAGCGGACTATTCAGACGCTTGAGGACATGTTGCATGCTTGTGTACTTAACTTCAAAGGTAGCTGGGATGATCATTTGCCGCTCAAAGAGTTTTTCCATGCTAGTATTCAAATGGCACCATTTGAGGCATTGTATGGTAGGAGATGCAGGTCTCCCGTTGGGTGGTTCGATATTGGGGAAGCTGAGTTGATAGGGCCAGACCTTGTACATCAAGCCATGGAGAAGGTTAAGTTCATAAAAGAGCGGTTCAAAGCTGCTCAGAGTCGTCAAAAATCCTATTCGGATGTTCGTCACAGAGACTTGGAGTTCAAAGAAGATTATTAGGTATTCTTGAGGTTTCCCCCATGAAGGGTATTATGATGTTTGGAAAGAAAGGTAAATTGAGTCCGAGGTTTGTCGGGTCGTACAGAATCATTCAAAGGATCGGTCAGGTGGCATACAAGCTTGAGCTACCACTCGAGATGTCATTAGTACACCCGGTATTTCATTTGTCTATGTTGAAGAATATAGTAGGAGATCCATCGGCTATTTTGCCAGTTGGTTTCCAGTTGCCATTCTAGATAGGCAAGTCTGAAAGTTGAGAAATAAAGAAATCGTCTCCGTGAAAGTGCTATGGCGAAACCAACAGGTTGAAGAAGTTACATGGGAAGCCGAGGAAGAAATGAAAAATAAATACCCTCATTTGTTTGAATAGCCATGTAATAGTTTCTATGAAGTTACTTCTTATAAACTTTGTATCACTTGTTTGATTAATGCAAGATGTTCTCTTGAGTTGTATATGCTTATAATTCCACACAATTGGTATTGTTATGAGTTTCGTTACGTCGTTGGGTTGTGCATATATTGTAAGATGTGTTTCTGGGGCTCTCTGGTAGGTGGATAGGCCTAGTTACAAAGGAAACTCTGGCAAAATTTTTGGAAATCTAGTTAGTTAAATTTGGGGCTGCTGGTGTGTGGTATGACAACCAAGCTGCATAAGTTGCAAATAGTGGACCTTAATCCTCATTGGAGGATGAATGATCTTAAGTGGGGGAGGATGTACGACCCCGTAAAATTTTTCCTGAAAATCGGGATTCTGTGATGCCGAGCTAGGCGTAGAGGTCATTAGTAATAGAAATTCTTTGCGGCGGGCTTGCGACCCGCGGTTCGGACTTTTTGGATTGATCAGTGCGTTAAATAGATGAAGGAAAATATTTTGCAGAAAAGGCATTTCTACGACCCACTATGCGGTCGAAGAATCACTCTGCAGACCGCATAATGGCCACAGAGTGAGGCAACCTTTTTGGCCAATTTTGATGTCATTTTTGCGGCCCATTATGCAATCGCAGATCTATTTTGCGGGCCGCAATTTGATCGCATATCTAACTATGGGATTTGTCATGTGGGAGCTCTACGACAGATTATCCGACCACAGAACAGGTCTGCGGACCGCATACTGGTCGCAGACCAAAGCAGAAAAATGCCCGGGGTTGAGGGAAATTATGCGGCCCATTTGCGGACCACAGAAGCATTATGCGACCGAAGATCTGTGTCGGGGCTCTTATTTTCTAACTTTTAAACCCGACCCCATCTCGTTAAAACACCCATTTTGAGCATATTTTCTTATAGTTCTAGAGTGAGAGAGAGTCCTAGAGGGAGGGCCTAATATTCACCAAATTGTTCTTCAATTATCACTTAAACCTTGAAGATATTCAAGAGAGGCACCTAAGTCTTCCGCCCAAGAGGTATGATTTCATCACCCTAGCTCTTAATTCCAAAATATAGCTATAATGGTCCATTAGTGAGATAATTCATGGGGATGAGGGTGATTACCTTGCATGCATGTGTTCTTAAAGTATGTGGGGGAATCATAAATCGATGTTAGAGAATTGCAAATCAAAGACAGAAAATAAAGGGGTATGGGTGGTGTAGTCTTTCCTAAAAAGGCTTATAAACCTTAATGAACACATAGTGTTTGATAGAATGCTCAAGTGAGCTAGGATTATGATCATTTTCCTAATTATGGGTTTGGTTGTGCTACATTGTTAAAATAGATTGAAGTTGCGGACATTCTGGAACATTGTAGAGTTTTAAGGGGCTCAATCGATGTATGTATAGCTAAACCCCCTTCTTCTTAGAATCGAAACCCCCCGTGGTTGTGAAATTAATGTAAGTCCCCAGTTTGATCATGCTAGAATTGACTATCCCAACTGTGTTGTGTTGAATGATATGTGTTCAATAATTGTATTAAATGCTTTTCATGTCATCTTGCCTTCAAGGATACGTGTAAAAATGTGGAGTATGTGTTAAGAAAAGGTTAAGACTTCATGTCAAAACATCGAATAAAGGTTATTATGCCAATTTGTATGAAAGATCTCTATGTGCTTAGGATCTTCCAAGTCTTTCCTTTATGTGTACAAATGCCTTACATGATAGGCCATATGGTTGTTGGTGATCATGTTGTTGAATGTGTAAAAAGGGAAACTTGAATTGTAAAATACAATAAAGTGACAAGAACGACTTAGTAAATAAGGCCACTCATTCCAATGTATCGAAAGATGGGAAAGTAATGTGAAGGGAGATGATGATGTCTCAAATGAGATGTCCTAGATGATCGGGTCATGATCGGACACCATGTCGCACACATTGTGGTAATTGTGCTGGAAATGATGATTGCAAATTGTGGATACGGTTGATGTCTCAAATGATATGGCCTAGCCGGTCGGGTCGTGATCAGACGCCATGCCGCACACATGGTTGTAATTGTGCTGGAAATGATGATTGGAAATTGTGGATATGGTTGATGTCTCAAATGAGATGACTTAGCCGATCGGGTCGAGGTCGGACTCCGTGCAAGAACACGGTGGCATAGTGGATTGTGGCATATGGCCCTAAATATTACCAACCTAATAATATGGAAATTGATTGAGAACTTATGTGACCCTTACTTGATGTTTCGGTATTATTTGACGCTCTTATTGAACTCATGACTGCTTTTCCTCTTGTATTATTGTTCGTTCTATTGGTATGGTGTTTTAGCTTTACATACTAGTTCTATTCGACGGCACTAACGTCTCTTTTGTCGGGGGCACTGTATCTTTAATTGATACAGGTGGTTCCACAGCAGGCGGCATCAACCAGTTTTAGTGGTGTACTCCCCCCCCTGCAGTCTTGGTGAGCCCCATTTCATTTTCGGGTCATGTATCTTTTGTTCCTTATGTATTGTACTTGAGGTATAGTCAGGGCCTTGTCTCCGACATTATCATAACTATTTTTTGTATCTTTAGAGGCTCCGTAGATATTATGTGGATCGTGCATGGGTACTAGGAGGGCCAAATGGATTATGTTGTGTTTTGGATTTTGTTCCACTAAATCATATGAGGTATGTATTTTTAAAACTTATCAATGATTTAAGAAAATGAAATGAATTTAGTAACGTTTTTGTATGTATGATCCCTCTACTATCTAACTAATGAAAATGTGTCTTTTTCCTAATTATAAGCGAGTGGGTAGAGAGTGTCTAACAAGTTTGCTCGACCGGGTGCACTCGGTTGAGCACCGATCGCGCTCCCCGAGGTTGGGCGTGACACAGAAAATGGGTAAAATACGAGGGAACATATGAACAAGTGGAACCAGGGTCAAATAATACAGAGGCATCTTTGTGGAAAACTGAGAACAATACCTATAATCACAGCGTCTGAAGCAATGGCATAAGGTCTGGCAGGGAGGGAATAGAAACGGGTCTGACCACCCCCTGATCTGCCTCCCTCTCTCGAGCGACCCCTAGCTGACTGAGCTCCACCCCTAGCTAGCTGGGTGGTGGAGGAACTGGTGCTGATGACATAGACTGGATCCTCTGCGGAGCGATACCTCCCACTATACGGGGACACTCTCTCCTCATGTGACCAAACTCCCCACACTCATAACAACTCCCCAGTGTTGGTGCTGGGGACAGAAGGGAGCCCTGAGCACCGGGATAACTGGAAAAAGGACATGGCATAGACGAACCCTGACCCGATGGAGCACGGGATAAAATCTATGCTGGAAGGGCACCGAGAGATGAACAACCCTGCTGATAACTGTGAGAACCATGGTCAGATAATGCACCACGATGAACTGGGCGAGCTGTCTGAGCATGTCGAAAAAGACGACCTCTATCGTGCTGGAACTAACCCCCAGAAGGAGAACCACTAAATCCACCATGTCCACGAGGCCTCTTGGTCTCCCTCTCAACTCTCTCCTGACTGCGAACCATCTCAATCTACCGAGAAATGTTGACAACCTCATCAAAATTAGCACCGGACACTCTCTCTCTGGTCATAAGCAATCGCAGCTGATAAGTGAGGCCGTCTATAAATCACGTGATCCTATCCCTGTCTGTGGGAACCAACCAGATAGCATGACGGGCCAAATCCGAGAATCGCATCTCATACTGCATTACATAAATATCACCCTAACAAAGCTGCTCAAATTATCTGCGCAGCTCCTATCTGCGGGACTGAGGCACAAACTTCTCCAAAAAGATAACGAAAAATTGTTGCCAGGTAAGGAGTGCTGCGCCGACCGACCTACACCTCTCGTAAGCCTCCCACCGACTGAAAGCATCCCCAGAGAACTGAAAGGTAGTGAACGAGACCCCACTGGTCTTCAGAATACCTGTTGTACGGAGTATCCTATGACACCTATCCAAGAAAGCATGTGCATCCTCTCCCTCTACACCACTGATATATGAAGGCTAGAGTCTCCCAAACCCCTCCCACATACGCTGCTCATCCTCAGGCATAGCAGGAACCACATAGTCCTGAGCAGCTAAAACCGGCTGGGCTGGTTGTCACGACCCAAATTCCAACACAGGTCGTGATGGCGCCCAACACCGGATTCAGGAAAGCCAACAATTGTTTACTAGTGAGGTTATCCTTATTTGACATACCAACCCCACACTTACCAAATTTTTAAACTTTGATCATTTAAATAAAAGCGAAAACATTAACCAATTTAAATAATACAGCCGAAATGATCGTGATCCAATATATACAACCCCAAACTAAGAGCATACAATGTGCATTCCATGAACTAGTGTCACAAGTCAATAGGCAATCTAGTAGAATATACAAAAGATGATACAAGTTGTACTGTTGTCTGATAGGATGTAGACAGAAATAAACAAAAGATAACTCCATAGCATAACTGAGAATCGCCCACAGGGAGGCAGCTCACTGTGGAGTCAGGTCCAGAATATATGTCAAGCTCCGGTCGAATAACCAGATGCTCCAGCCTCAAAACTTGTACAATTACGTACAAAAGCGTAGTATGAGTACATAAACGGATATGTACCCAGTGAGTATCCCGCCTAACCTCGAAAAAGTAGTGATGATAGATCGACATGATACTTACTAGAGTCATACAATGTGGAATGAGTACAGGCTAACCAGTAGTAGCAGTAATGAACAGTAATAAGGAAATGAGCATCAAATAACAATCATTAGTACCCTCGCGCCATCCTTTTTCCATGGCATACAAGCTATTTAACCTTCATTCATTTCATGAAATCAACAGTTGCATTACAGGGCTTCTCACAAATTACCAAAGCATATACAGGCTATGAGCGTACGGTCATTACGACGTGAAAAGTAAATGTGCACTGCCGAGGGTCGAACTGCCCGAACCATAGGCGCATTTATCTGCCCCGCTCGCAAATCGAACATGCGACACGGTTAATATAATACCAAGACCACCCTTGCTCGTGAATCAAACCTGCGACTAGGGTTAATATAATGTTAGGGCTATCCCGCTCGCGAATCATCCATGCGACTCGGGTTCCCATATAAATTCATGATTAGCAGGAGATTTCCAGATAATTTAGCGGGGAACATACTAACAGTGTGAGAATTTTAGAGATATCAACTTCAAACATAACCCCTTAGGCCTTCACATGTGGGATTCGAGGACATTAGGCTACTTAATCCATATACAAGATCACAGATACAACACATAGAGCATGTTTGTGAGTCCTAAACTACCCGACAAGGCATAATAGTAGCTGCGCACGGACTCTCGTCACTTCGTGCGTACGCAGCCCCCGCAAATAAGGACAAAACCACCATTTATAATCACCTATGGGGACAATTCCCTCTTACAAGGTTAGAAAGGAGACTCACCTCGTGTCGAATTCACTCCCCGGACCAAGAACGCGCCCGAAACTCCGAACTCTACACCCGAGGACTCGAAACAAGCCAAAAGTTATACAAATTCATTAATTTATGATCAAAGAATGGAAATTATCCTAATCATTTAGTAAATTCACCATTCTTGAAGAAATTCTAAAATCCGACCCTGGGCCCGCATGCTCGGATTCCAATAATTCTCGAAGGAAACACTCACCCATAGCCTAAGGACCACTAATATACGATTTTCACTCGATTTCATAGCTAATTGACGGGTAAATTCTCAAATTATCGAAGGCCCTAGGTCATTACCCAATTCTTGATTTTCACTAATTTAGGTAGTTAAGTTAGCTTATAATCCAGGCATGAAGCTAATATTAGAGTAGATTTTACTTACCTTAAATGACATGGTCGTTTTCCCCTCAACAATGGTGGAAATCGCCCCAAGGAAGAAGAAGAATATAAGAAAAATGTGTTAAGAACCGTGTATAAAAACACTGTCTGGACAGTGTTTTCGCACCTGCACCTCGAGTACCGCACCTGCGGCTCGCACCTGCGGAAATGGACTGGGGAGCCTGGGCCCGCACCTTCGGAGTGGAGACCGCACCTGCGGCTCCGCTCCTGCGGAACTTTGTCTGCAAATGCATGAATTGGCCAGACCACTAGGGGTCGGACCTGCAAGGTTAGGACCGCAGGAGCGGTCCCGCATCTGCGACTGGTCCACCGCACATGCGGTCACACCAGAACAGGTGCACCAGCAGCTGTTTCAGCTGGTTTTTGGCCTCATGTGGTGTCCGAGAGGCACCTGGGCCCATGCGAGCCCCCGTCCAAATATACCAACAAGTCCCAAATTATAATACAGACTCGCTCGAGCCTTCGTAACACCCAAAACAATGCTAAAACTCAAAATCACACCTCAAAACCCCAAGAACCAAACTTAGGAACTTTAAGTTTTCTAGACTTTGCTAACAACGCGCCGAACCGGTCTATACAACTCGGAATGACACCAAATTTTGCAGGCAAGTCATAATTAACATAACGAAACTATTCCCGGTCTCAGAATTCCGTTCGGACCTCGATAACAAAAAAACACGTCCCAAACCAAAATAGGAACTTAAGGAACTTGTTATTTCAATATTGGGCGTCGAAATGCCCCTGGGTCATCAAAAACCCATTCCGAACATACGGCCAGGTCCAAAATCATCACACGAAGCTACCAGAACCGACGAAACTCGATTCCGAGGTCGTTTACCCAAATTTTTGACCGAAGTCAAACTTGGCCTTAAAGGCCAACTTTAAGGAACCAATTGTTCCTATAGCACTCTAAACACCTACGAATCCCGGACCACCAGTCTCCGCAAGTCATAAATCATAATAAGCCGCTATAGGAAGTTTCATTTAGGGGAATGGGGTCCGATAATGCAATACGACCGGCCGGGTCGTTACACTGGTGGTGCCCCTGGTGTCTGGAGTCCCTGTACAACCTGCTCAGGTGTGCGGGCAACGGGATTATGAGTTCCTCCCCCGACCTAAGAAGCAGTTTTGGCCTTCGAAACAGAGACCGCGTGAGCAAGGCTGGTGCACACAGTCAGAATCTGAGCAAAGGCCTCCTGAAGGCCAGGAATCATGATGGGCACAGGTTTTACCTGAGCTGGTCCCGCTAGTGCATCCACAATTGGGATCTAGTCCTGTCTTGGGGCAACTGGTGGATCTGCAGGTACTGCCCCAGCTGTTGTGCGGGTTTCACCTCTGCCCCTACTGCAACCACTACCGTGACCTCGGTCATTTGCGGCCCTGGCTGGTGGTACTGGTGGCTGTCCATCCTGCCTAGTAGTACAAGTCCTCACCATCTGTGAGAGAATGAAACAACAGAAGTTTAGTTACCAGAATCCACATATTCGCACGACAAGAATTCAAGAATGTGGAGTTTTCCGAAGGGTTTTGCAGTCTTTCAAAAATAAATACAGACGTCTTCGTAGCGATCCGCAAGACTCTACTAAACCTGCTCATGACTCGTGAGACCTATGTAACCTAGGCTCCGATACCAACTTGTCATGACCCAAATACCTAACCTGTCGTGATGTCGCCTATCGTGGAACTAGGCAAACTAACATTCTCAATATGATTTCAATATATAGCAGAAGTGAGATAAAGCAGTTAAACTAACAGAAGGTTTACATAAAAATGGGGTAAAGACCCTAAACACAAGTGTCACTAAGTCATAAGCATCTAACAACAGTATAGAAGCAGAATATACTACAGTTTGTGCAAAATGCCAATACAAGAGAGATAAGATGATAAGAGAGAAGGAACAAGCACTGCGGACGCCAGCAGCTACCTCGTAAGTCTCTGAAAGTCAACCTGCGCACGAACTCAGCGACTGCCTAAACCGTACATACCTGGATCTGCACATGAAGTGCAGGGTGTAGCATGAGTACAACCAACTCAGCAAGTAACAGAATTAAATAAGGAAATGAGAAGCAGTGACGAGCTATGTAAACACAGTTCACTTCAAACGTTTTCTGTAAAGAGTGAACATGTTTTCAAATTCGATAGTTTAAGTCAAATCAGTTCGAGCTCAAGTAAAACAGATATGAAACTTCCAGAAATTTCACAGCCACAATATATAACAACGAAGTGCAACAATAAATAAAAGCAAGTACAACCTCTCAAGGCAACAGTCACTCAGCTCATCTCAACAGCTCATACTCCGGGCTCTCAACCCTCAACACACACTCTCAATAGGTACGTGTGCTCACTGGGGGTGTACAGACTCCGGAGGGGCTCCTTCATCCCAAGTGCTATATTGTTGCGGCATGTGGCCCGACCTAATACTGCTGCAGCGTGCATCCTAAATCAATACAGAAGCGGCGTGCATCCCGATCCAATACTGCTACGACGTGCAGCCCGATCTAATACTATTGCAGCGTGTAGCCCGATCGAATATTGTTGCGGCGTGCAGTCCAATCCAATATTGCTACGACGTTCAGCCCGATCCAATATTGCTACGACATGCAGCCCTAGCTTCTCCTTCCTCTCGGGCTCACAGAATATCACATTAATCATCCAAGAGAGAATACAACAAGTATCAACAAGAACTAAGGGAGAGCTGAGGTATAATATACAAGTAAGACGGTGACTGAATACAAGACAGCAATTAGCAATGAATTCAACAAGTATTCGACCATTGCGGTTCCCAACAATGATATCATATGGCCTAAGCATGGTTTCTAACATGAAAGGTAGTCACTTGCTCAAAAATAAGGAAACAAAACTAGGTAATTACAATGGCTATTCAACTTTATAGCATCACGGGATGGATCAAGTCTCAATCCCTCACGGTGCACGCTCAATAAAATTTGATAACACCGTTAATTCCCCGGCAACGACACCAAAATTTGATCACGCTCAACTATGTCTTATAGAAAGACTAAATGGGCATTGATGATATAATCTGGGGTATTACGCCCAGAGTCGATCCCACAAGGAATTTACGTATCAATCAAGCCGTAAGATGCGAAACTTTTACTCAATCAATTTTCTCAAGACTTTTGAATATAAATTGGTGATGTTTTACTATTTCTACTGACAAAATTAATAAACTAACGATTAACTAACAATATGATGTAAACAATTATAATAAAGGGCTAAGGTTATGGTTTCCCCCGTCGGTGAACTTCCTTCTCGAATACTTCTTATAGTTTGATTAGTTGTCTATATCAATCATGAACACTCAATCTACCATAAATATCTCTCAAGTAATTATGATAATTTACTAGACGCACTCTCTCAAGTTACGCTAGATAGATTGTATTACAGTTCACTTTAGATTGCACCCGAAGTATCGTTATTTCTAATCCAACTTCTAAACCCTCGGTTATGACTTTCGTCTATACTCCGGGAGTGATGTTGTTCAAACAAATACCTAAATATGCACTCTCTCTCAAGTAATTACATAATAAATAGGAACAACTAATTGAGGATCCTTTTAATTAACTACAACAAGAACGTAGTT
>MDKI01242647.1:0-45884 GCA_005239505.1 Nicotiana paniculata | reverse complement strand
AAGTTAGCTAAACAAGTTCATAAGAATAAAACCCAAAATAACTTGCATAATTAAACTACAAAGCAATGAAGAAAATCTGTACAAATTGATGTTTTCCTTCTCTTCAATGGCTTCCTCTCCTCTAATCTCCACGAATCTCTTCGAATCTCCACGAATCTCCTTGTAGTTGTGTTTTAGGAGTCTATTTATATGTTTAGGGCGAACCCTAACCGTGTAGAAGACTTTTATTTCAACCGGGAAATACTTAAACTCGTCAAAACTCGGATTTGGCCGAACTGGGAACCCTGGGCGTTTGGACTCTAACGCACCCTTAAGGCCAGGGCAGGCCTGGCGTTTGGTCCCTAACGCCCCCTAACGCCAGGGGTTGCCTGGCTTTAGGGGGCAAACGCCCGGGTGTCTCCTTTTGCGTATTTTCGACGTATTTGCATCCCTTTAGCTCCGTTTCCATCTCCAATTCACCTACACATGAAATAAACTCCATTAAGCACATAACAAGTGTATTTTTATCATTTATGCACCTCAAATGTAAGGTATATCACATGTTAAACTATGCAATTTAGTCTCGCATCAGTAAATAATTTTGGAAAATAGACCCATCATAGGCCATGGAACCACCACATTTAGTGAAGTTAGTTGGCAGGCCTAAGGTGAAGAGAAATAGGGGAAAAATGAAGCAAGTAAGAGACAAGGTGAAAGGTCTGCTTCAAGGAAAGGGAGAACCATAAACTGCAGCAACTGTGGAGAACCAAATCATAATACAAGCGGGTGTACAAAGGTGATTGTTACTATTATTAGTCTGCAACAATAGACTTTCTATTATCTAAGAATTTGTTATTTATTTATGACAACCATCTAATGCTCAATATAAAGGAAAGCAAACAAGGAAAATAAAAAGTATTGTTGATTATAAAGACTTTGATGAAGAAATACAATTATCAGGTCCCCAACAATCTCAAAATAGTCAAGTCTCCAACAGTCCACTTGTGTTCATTCCTACCCGAACTATTTTTGATAGCATTTATCTCCGAGATGTTACTAGTAGCAGACCTTTACCTCCATACTTTGCAGATGAAGAAAACCATTCTATAAGACCAAAAGTTATTTCAGAGACAAGGACAAGGCTTCAGGTGAGACAAGAACCAAGTCTTCCATCTATGACAACAGTTATCACCTTAAGAGGTTGGTTAAACTGATGTGAATGAGCCTTCAAATCTGCCCTACTCACCAAGAGAACTCACATGGAAGGGAAAAGAGGTTGTAACTAGCAACTAGCTGGAGATGCAAGCTCAGTAAAAAAAATTGAAAAACTGCAGGAAAAAAAGGGAAAGAAGAGTAATATGTTGGACTAATGGGGAGTAGGTTTTTGGAGTAATGGTTTGAGACTTAGTTTTTTGTCAAAACAATTTGGTTTGTGATGTAATTTATGGCTTCTGCCAGTACATTTACTACTATTCTTTTATTGCTAGGTCGGTGATGATAGTTGGATGCCATAGCATGACTTAAGTGGTAAACTTCTTTTGGCATTATAATATGACACCCGTATGTCAATTTAACTGTATCTTAACAGTTAACATTTTAAATTAATGGTAATAGTTATTTAATATGTTTGTTATGTCGTTTTAATATCATCTTATATGTATCAACCAATTTGTGTGAATCGTAGTTATTGTTGAACAAACCTAGATTTCGATGGTTTTGATCTAATTAGATACTCAGATTTGGATGTTTTAATAGATGAGAATTTTCAAACAAATGCAATAGCAATACATCACAAATTCTGATTCAAAACAGACTATTTTAGCATGTGGTGCAAGGAGATTTAACTTCATTTTCACCCAACAAAATAACATACAATACATTGCTCTAAAAGTCAAGTTCATCATACAACATAACTTAACTTCATAATACAAAATAGCCCAACACTATATATCATTTAATTCATCAAACAAGCTGCAATTAAGGTACCAAATAGGACTCATGATATCAAAATAATTAAGTTTATTTTCTTATAATTGGTCCTTTTTAATTGATTTGTAGCCTCAATTTATTCAACTTTATTCTTCAATAAGTCCCTTTCGAGATAATCTGCATCCAACATCGACTTCAACATGCTTGTTTCGATCTCTTCAACTTCAATTATGGCCTCCATTGCTTCTACTTCTTCTTTTAATTTCAGCCTTTCAAGCTTAGATGCATCCAATTTTGACTTCAACTTGCAAATAACAGTCACAACTCTGTCCGATAATACTTTATCAACCCATTTGAAATAACCACACGAATTTTTCTGGAAATAAAATTCAAATGATTTCCCGCTAGAAAATAATCAAACAATCAACACACGATAATTATATAAATTAACTCACATCAGGTTTAGGACATTTGTAGAATCTCCGACTAGCGTTGCAAGGAGTGTAAGTTGTAAAGTAGTGGGAAACTTCTTGAGACGAACAATTATCTTGTAACATTGTTGAAATCAAAATGACAGATTTGTGGGAACAAAGGTGAGAAAATTAAAGGATCTTGCAATAACAGATGGAGCAAAACAAGAAGAAACCAACTAGAAATTTATTGTATCATAATAATAGAAATACCTTGTGTGAAAATCGGAGGAGGAGGCAAAAAAATTAAGAGATACCATGAACCCTAAGATTTCGGTATTGAAAAGATGGAGAAACGAGTCTCTTTGATTTGGGGGTAATGAGATAAAACAAGGCTAAGGAGAATCTATTTAAATGAACCCGTTAACGAATTATGAAGCGCTTGGGTTCAAATCGGGTGCAAAGATTGGTAACCAAACGATAATTTAAAAAAAGAAAAAGAAAAATGGTCGGTATCTTAAGACTGTGCCACGTGTCCATTTCGCCTGGGTCCATTAATGAGAGGGTAGATATATGCGATGACCCAAAGGGTCATCTTATGAATTAAGACTCCATCTCGGGCTCATTAGCCTTAAAAAGATTAATTTTAATTACCTTGATTTGCGTGCACAGTCCAAACATGAATCCGGAAAGCCCTTATGTGAAAATATAAGAATAATAATTTTTAGAGTTAAAATTTAATTTTTGGTTGACTTTGGTCAATATTTTAACTAAACAAACCCGTTCTCGTGTTCCGACGGTCCCAGGAGGTCATCAGTAAAATATGGGACTTGGGCGTATGCCCGAAATTGAATTCCGAGGTCCCTAGGGTTAGAAATCAATTTTTGAAGAAAATTGTTATGCTAGATTTTAAAGGAAATAAAGAAATGAATTAATGTTTGAACTCGTTGGTATCGGGCCCGTATTTTGGTTCCGGAACCCGGTACAAGTTTGTTACAATTTTTAAGTACTATCTGTGAAATTTTGTGAAAATCGGAGTTCATTTGACGTGATTCGGACGTACGTTTGAGAAAATAGTGAATTTGAAGTGTTCTTGAGAAAATCATGAGTTTTGATGCTAAATTCATAGTATGAGGTGTTATTTTTTTGATTTGATCGCATGAGCAAGTCCGTATGATATTTTTTAGACTTGTGCGCATGTTTGGTTGGGAGCCCCAAGGGCTCGGATGAGTTTCGGGTAGGCCACAAAGTGTGTTGAGGCTTAGAACAAACCTGGACTTGAATAGTTGCAGAATCGTAGGTCTCTGAACTAGGGAGTGCAGCCGCGCTGGAAATTACACAACCGCAGTTCAGGTTCCACGGCTGCGATGGGGAATTCCGCTGCCAGCGGAGGATAAGGCACAGATTCCGCCGTCGCACCCACTTTTTCGCTGACATCGGTGGGCAAGGTTCAGATTCCGCGGCAGCGTCCATTTTCCGCTGACTGCGGTGGGGTAGGGATCATAGGCGTATATATATATATACGAGACTTTTCATTATTTTTCTACTTTTCAAAATAATAAAACCCTAGAACAGAAGAGGCGATCTTCCAAAATACTTTTCTTCCCAAAACCATAAGTAAGAGATTTCTAACTCATCTCTTTCACTCCATAACCACGTTTTTTATAAGATTTCATCCAAGAATCTAGAGAATTTCATGGTAGAATTAGGGATTTTTGGTAGAACTTAGGAATTTCGAAATTTGGGGATATAGACCTCGATTTGAGGTCGGATTCCAAAACCAATTTCATATCCGGGCTCGGGGGAGAATGGGTAAATGGATTTTGGTCCGAACCTCGAGATTGGACCAAGCGGGCCCATGATCGATTTTTGTCTTTTGATAGGAAAACTTAGGAAAATCATAGTTTTGCATTAAAGTTAGTTGCTTTAGCAATAATTAATGATAATAAACTGATTATGATTAGATACGAGTGGGTTGGAAGCGAATTCTAAAGGAAAAGTAGTAATTGAGCAGTGAGTGGCCTGCGAAATTGAGGTAAGTGTTTGGTATAACCTTGACTTGAGGGATTAGTAATCTCCGACTTAAATGCTATGTGAAATTACATGTGTGATGTATAGGTGAGGTGACGAGTACCTATGCGCCACCAAATTATCTGTTTAGCATGTTCCATTCCCCGTTTCCAACTTACTATATTCATGTCTTAATTGTGCCATGATTATTGATGCTTCCATGTCTACTTGTTGTTATCATAGATTGTTTTCCCTTTTTTGAAAGTATTAATAGTTCTCTAGCTTCATTGTAGTACATTAATCGTTGAGCTGGTTGTCCGTGTTTCATGATACATTTCGGTTGGTTTCGCTGTGTAGTAATAATTGTTGGTATTTCTTAATTGTACAGCTTTCCGTTACATTATTTAGGATATAAATATTGTGGAGGATTTTTGATCTAAATTGTGAACTCTTTATTATAAATGATGAAAAGTGACTGTCTGGTGGAAGCGGGTTGCGTGCCGCAACAAGGAGGAATAAGGGTGGACATGTGGGATTGAGCTGCACGCTGCAACATGAGGGATAAGGGTGATATATTGAGGAGCAATAAGGGTGGACATGTGGGATCAGGTTGCACGCCGCAACAAGGAGTAATAAGGGAGAATATTCATGTTTTACTGGTTATATGATAAAGACTGGAATACTCACTGTTTTATTGGTTATTTTCATATTCTGCCTTCATCGTTATTTGAATTGTAACATGGAAATTCTCGTAAGGATTGGTTATAACCGAGATTTGGAAGGATAGCTGAGTTATTTAATTATTAACTGCAAGTTATTGTTTATTTAGATTAGTATTTCCTTTGTTTTATTAAACATTGTATACATGTTATATTATAAATGCCCCGCCGTATCCTCGTCACTACCTCGTCGAGGTTAGGCTCAGCACTTACCAGTACATGGGGTCGGTTGTACTGATATTGCACTCTGCACTTCTTGTGCAGATCTAGGTTCTGTCCAGAGTTAATTTTCGAGTAGTAGTTGATCATTCGTACGGAGACAAGAGGTAGATCTCCTGGTGTCCGCATATTCCTGAAGTCTTCTCCCATTTATTCATTTACTGTTTTATATAGTTTAAAACAAACATATATATTTTATTTCAGCCAAATGCTTGTAGTATTCTTTAGTAGTTCGTGAATTGTGATTCCAAATCCTAGGTAGCTAGATATTAGTACTAGCTTCGAGTTTCGTTTCATCATTTCATACATTATTATTGATTCATTTATTGGATAGTATTGGACCTTGTACATGTTCTAACTGTTTTAAATGTTGAATCCCTATAACATTGGCTTGCCTAGCAAATATGGTGTTAGGCACCATCACGATCCCGAGAGTTGGGAATTTGGGTCGTGACAAGTTGGTATCTGAGCACTAGGTTGCCTAGGTCTCACAATTCACGAACAAGCTTAATAGAGTATGAGGGATCGGTACGGAGACGTATGTACTTATCTCTTAGAGGCTATCAAGTTAGGAACAAACTCATTTTTATTTCTACTTTGTCGTGCGATTCTTGTCATATCAAATACTGATTGAACTCTTTTACTCTCTCGTAGATGGCGAGAACATGTGCTTCTTCTTCCGCTGACCAACGATCAGGTCCTCCAGCAGCAGCAGCTCCTACTAGGGGCAGAGGCCGAGGCAGGGGCAGGGGTAGGGGCAGGACTCAGCCTATTGCTCAGGCATCAGCCCTAGTTGCGGAGCCCCAAATAGAGGTTGATGAGGGGGCTCCAGCTCAGACCGTTCCAGCGGGACCAACTCAGGTCCCATAGGGGTTTATTGCTACCTTGGTGCTTTGGTCCGATTAGTGGGCCTTATGGAGAGTGTAGCCCAGACTGGAGCACTCCCCATGGTAGCAGCCATATCTCAGGCTGGATGAGGGGTACAGACTCCTGTTACCCACACTCATGAGCAGATTACTCCACAGATTCAGACCCCGGCAGCCAATCCAGTTGGGGTAGTTCAGCCAGTTGCTGCAGCATCGCTTGTTGATGGGGCAGCTATGTCTTCCGATGCTTTTTGGAGATTGGACAGGTTTATCAAGCTTTTCCCTGTCCATTTTAGTGGTGCTACTTCAGAGGATCCTCAGGAATACCTTGGTAGATGTCATGAGGTTCTTTGGAACATGGGTATTTTGGAGACCAGTGGGGTCGACTTCACCGCTTTTCAAATGACTTGTTCTGCCAAGAAATGGTGGAGGAATTATTTGTTGACTAGGCCAGCTGGGTTACATGCTCTAACTTGGGATCAGTTTTCACACCTCTTTTTGGAGAAGTTTTTACCTATCACTACCAAGGAGGAGAACCATCGTCAGTTTGAGCGTCTTCAGTTGGGCAGCATAATTGTTACCCGGTATGAGAATCGCTTGCTATACTTTTGTTACCCACAGAGAGAGAGAGAGGGTCAGGAGATTTATTGAGGGCCTTGCTCAGCCCATCAGGTTGCAGATAGCCAAAGAGACGGGGAGCGAGATTTCCTTTCAAGATGCGGCCAATGTGTCCAGGAGAGTTGAGATGGTTCTCGGATTGGGAGGTCAGGGGTCAGACAAGAGACCTCGCCATTCCGGTGGATTTATCGGTGCCTCATCTAGAGGCGGTGTTACTTATAGCAGAGGCCATTCTTCCAAACTATTTCATTAAGCACTTCAGGCATTTCATGGTACCTCAGGTGACCGTGGTTCTTATTTGCCTCCTTCTGCTCAGCCAGTCTATAGTGCACCATCAGCTCCTATCAGAGCACCTCCTCTACAGAGTTATTATTGTGGTCAGCCGGCTCGTCAGGGTCAGAATCAGTATCAGGAGGGATTCTTTGAGTGTGGTGAATATGGGCATATTCGGAAAGCTTGTCCGAGATTTTTGGGTAATCAGCTTCAGTACCAAAGTTCTCGTGCCATAGTTCCGGCACCAGCTGCAGCACCACCTGCCTAGCCAGCTAGGGATAGGGTCAGGTAGCACAGGTAGGGGCCATATTGTTAGAGGTAGAGGCCAGCCCGCTAGAGGTGGAGGTCGACTTATCAAAGGTCCTCCCAAATACATGGTTCAGGGTGGTGGGACCCATCCCCGATTGTATGCATTTCCATCCAGACCTGAGGCGGAGTCCTCCGATGCTGTTATCACATGTACTATTTCTGTTTGGAATAGAGATGCTACAGTTCTGTTTGATCCGGGGTCTACTTACTCTTATGTATCATCTTATTTTGCCTCGTATTTGGTTGTACCCCGTGATTCCTTGAGTGTCCCTGTTTATGTGTCCATGCCCGTGGGGGATGCTATTGTTGTAGATCGTGTGTGGTCATTATTGAGGGTCTTGAAACCAGTGTGGACCTTTTGCTTCTTGACATGGTTGATTTTGATGTCATACTGGGCATGGATTGGTTATCGCCTTATTATGTCATCTTGGACTGTCACGCCAAGACAATTACTTTAGCTTTGCCGGGGTTGCCTCGATTAGAGTGGAAAGAGACTCCTGGTCATTCTCCCAGCAGGGTGATTTCTTATGCCAAGGCTCGTCGCATGGTTGAGAAGGTGTGTTTGGCTTATTTGGCTCATATTCGTGATTCTAATGCTGAGGCTTCTTCTATAGATTCAGTGTCAGTTGTTTGTGAGTTTCCCGAGGTGTTTCTTGCAGACCTGTCGGCGATGCCACTCGACTGGAATATTGATTTTTGCATTGATGTGGATCCGGGCACTCATCCCATTTCTGTTCCTCCATACTGGATGGCCCCACCAGAATTGAAAGAGCAGTTGCAAGACTTGCTTGATAAGGGCTTCATTAGACCTAGTGTCTTGCCCTGGGGTGCACCGGTTTTGTTCGTGAAGAAGAAGGACGGATTGATGAGAATGTGTATAGATTACCGACAGTTGAAAAAAGTTACTATCAAGAATAAGTATCTATTTCCGAGAATTGATGATTTGTTTGATCAGCTTCAAGGTTCCAAGGTGTTTTCAAAAATTGGTTTGAGATCAGGTTACCATCAGTTGAAGATTAGGGCATCTGATGTCCCTAAGACAACCTTTCAGATGAGGTATGGGCACTATGAATTTTTGGTAATGTATTTTGGCTTGACTAATGCCCCAGCAGCCTTTATGGACTTGATGAATCGGGTTTTCAAGCCTTATCTGGGTTCCTTCATACTTGTGCTCATTGATGATATTCTAATATACTCCCGCAGTCGGGTGGAGCATGAGCAGCACCTCCGGATAGCGCTCCAGACTTTGAGGGATAGTCAACTGTATGCAAAATAAATTTTCGAAGTGTGAATTCTTGTTGGATTCAGTGCTTTCTTAGGTCACATCATATCAGCAGAGGGTATTCAGGTAGATCCTAAGAAGATAGAGGCAGTCAAGAACTAGCCTAGACCCACTTCAGCCACAGAAATCATGAGCTTCTTGGGTTTGGCGGGTTACTACCGTTGTTTTGTGGAATGGTTCTCATCTATAGCAGCCTCAATGACTAAATTGACTCAGAAAGGTGCCCCGTTCAAATGGTCGGACGAGTGCGAGGCGAGATTTCAGAAGCTCAAGACAGCCTTGACTTCAGCACCGGTATTGGTATTGTAATCGGGTTCAGGATCTTTCACTGTATATTTTGATGCCTCCCGTGTTGGGCTCGAAGTAGTATTGAGGAAGGAAGGCAGGGTGATTGCTTATGCGTCGCCGCAGTTGAACGTTCACGAGAAGAATTATCCTGTTCATGATTTAGAGTTGGTAGCCATTATTCACGCATTGAAGATTTGGAGGCACTATCTCTATGTGTGTTGTGTGAGATTTTCACGGATCATCGTAGTCTTCAGTACTTGTTTAAACAAAAGGATCTTAATTTGAGGCAGAGAAGATGGTTCGAGTTGTTGAAATACTATGACGTCACTATATTGTATCATCTGGGGAAGGCTAATGTAGTGGCTGATGCATTGAGTAGGAAAGCAGTGAGTATGGGCAGCCTTCCATTCATTCAAGTTGGTGAGAGACCATTAGCTTCAGATATTCAGACCTTGTCTAATCAGTGAGGATGGATATTTCACCCAGTCGTGATCTAGCTTGTACATTCGCTCGATCTTCTTTATTTGAGAGTATCGGATATCGGCAAGATGATGACCCGCATTTGATTGTCCTTAGGGACATAGTTCGGCACGGTGGTGCCAAGCAGGTTACAGTTGGAGATGATGGTGTTTTAAGGATGCAAGGTCGTATATATGTGCCTATTGTTGATGGGCTTTGTGATGATCCTTGAAGAGGGTCACAGTTCTAAGTATTCTATTCACCCGGGTGCTGCCAAGATGTACCAAGACCTACGACAACATTATTGGTGGAGAAGAATGAAGAAGGACATTGTTGCTTATGTGGCTCGTTGCTTGAATTGCCAATAGGTGAAGTGTGAGCATCAGAGACCCGGTGGTTTGCTTCAGCAGATAGATATTCCTGAGTGGAAGTGGGAGCGTATCTCTATGGACTTCGTTGTTGGACTCCCACGAACTCAGAGAAAGTTCGATGTTGTTTGGTTTATTATGGATTGACTGACTAAATCAGCACATTTCATTCTGGTGGCAAGTACTTATATCTCGGAGCGGTTGGAAGAGATATATATTCGAGAGATCGTTCGCCTTCACGGTGTGCCCGTATCTATCATTTTGGATCGGGTACACAGTTTACCTCGCATTTTTGGAGGGTAGTTCAGCATGAGTTGGGTCACGAGTTGAGTTGAGCACAAAATTCCATCCTTAGACAGACGGGCAGTCCGAGCGTACTATTTACATCTTGGAGGATATGCTCCGCGCCTGTGTTATCGACTTTGGTGGTTCTTGGGATCAATTCTTGCCGTTAGCAGAGTTTGCCTACAATAACAGCTACCGGTCGAGCATTCAGATGGATCCCTATGAGGCATTATATGGTAGACGGTGCAGATCGCGAGTTGGATGGTTTGAGTCGGGAGAGGCTCGGTTATTGGGTACAGACTTAGTTCAGGAGGCCTTAGACAAGGTTAAGATTATACAGGATCTCCTTCGTACAGCTCAGTCCAGGAAAAAGAGTTATGTTGACCGTAAAGTTCGTATGTGGAATTCATGGTTGGAGAGAGGGTACTACTTCGGGTATCACCCATGAAGGGTGTTACCAGATTTGGGAAGAAGGGCAAGTTGATTCCTAGGTATATCGGGTCATTTGAGATCCTCGAGAGAGTGGGGGAGGTAGCTTATAGACTTGAGTTGCCTCCAGGGTTATCCTCGGTTCATCCGGTATTCCATGTGTCTATGCTCCGAAAATATCATGGTGATCCTTCCCACGTCTTAGATTTCAGCTCTGTCCAATTGGACAAGGATTTGACTTATGAAGAGGAGTCGGTAGCCATTTTAGACCGGTAGGTTCATCAGTTGAGGTCAAAGAGTTATCCTTCAGTTCGAGTGCAGTGGAAAGGTTAGCCTGTCGAGGCAGCTACTTGGGAGTCCGAGTCGGACATGCAGAGTAGATATCTCCACTTGTTCGCCATTTCAGGTACTTTTCTATGTCCGCTCGAGGACGAATGTTTGTTTTAGAGGTGGAGATTGTGATGATCCAAAGGGTCATCTTATGAATTAAGACTCCATTCCGTGCTCATTAGCCTTAAAATATTAATTTTAGTTACCTCGATTTGCGTGTGAAGTCCGGGCGTGAATCCGGAAAGCTCTTATGTGAAAATATAAGAAATAATAACTTTTAGAGTTAAAATTTGATTTTGGGTTTAAAATTTGATTTTTGGTTGACTTTGGTCAATATTTTGACTAAACGGACCCGGTCTCGTATTTCGACGGTCCCCGGAGGTCCGCAGTAAAATATAGAACTTGGGCGTATGCTCGGAATTGAATTCCGAGGTCCCTAGTTTTAGAAATCAATTATTGAAGAAAATTGTTATGCTGGATTTTAAAGGAAATAAAGAAATAAATTAATGTTTGAACTCGTTGGTATCGGGCCCGTATTTTGGTTCCGGAGCCTGGTGCATGTTTGTTATAATGTTTAAGTACTATCTGTGAAATCTGGTGAAAATCCGAGTTCATCTGACGTGATTCGGACGTCTGTTTGAGAAAATAGTGAATTTGAAGTGTTCTTGAGAAAATCATGAGTTTTGATGCTAAATTCATAGTATTAGGTGTTATTTTTGTGATTTGATCGCATGATCAAGTCCGCATGATATTTATTAGACTTGAGTTCATGTTTGGTTGGGAGCCTCGAGGGCTCGGGTGAGTTTCGGATAGGCCACAGAGTGTTTTGAGGCTTAGAACAAACCTGGACTTGAATAGTTGCAGAATCGCAGGTCTCTGAACCTGGGAGTTCGGCCGCGCTGGAAATTTCGCGACCGCGGTTCAGGTTCCACGGCCACGCTGGGGAGTTCCGCTACCAGCGGTGGATAAGGCACAGATTCTGCCGCCGCACCCGCTTTTATGCTGACAGCGGTGGGCAAGGTTCAGATTCCGTGGCAGCGTCCATTTTTCCGCTGACTGCGGTGGGGTGAGGATCATAGCCGTATATATATATATATATATATATATGGGACTTTTCATTATTTTTCTACTTTTCAAAATAATAAAACCCTAGAACAGAAGAGGCGATCTTCCAAAATACTTTTCTTCCCCAAACCATAAGTAAGTGATTTCTTACTCATCTCTTTCACTCCTTAATTATTTTTTTACAAGATTTCATCCTAGAATCTAGAAAATTCCATGGTAGAATTGGGGATTTCGGGTAGAACTTATGAATTTTGAAATTTGGGGATTTAGACCTCGAATTGAGGTTGAATTCCAAAACCAATTGCATATCCAGGCTTGGGGGAGAATGAGTAAACGGATTTTGGCCCGAACCTCGAGATTGGACCAAGCGGGCCCGGGGTCGATTTTTGTCTTTTGATAGGAAAACTTAGGAAAATCATAGTTTTGCATTAAAGTTAGTTCCTTAGCAATAATTAATGATATTAAACTGATTATGATTAGATACGAGTGGGTTGGAAGCGAATTCTAAAGGAAAAGTTGTAGTTGAGTAGTGAGTGGCCTGCGAAATTGAGGTAAGTGTTTGGTTTAACCTTGACTTGAGCGATTAGGAATCCCCGACTTAAATGCTATGTGAAATTGCATGTGTGTGGTGTATAGGTGAGGTGAAGAGTACCTATGTGCCACCAAATTATATGTTTAGCATGTTTCCTTCCCCGTTTCCAACTTATTATATTCATGTCTTAATTGTTCCATGATTATTGATGCTTCCATGTCTACTTGTTTTTGTCTACTTGTTGTTATCATAGATTGTTTTCCCTTATTTGATAGTATTATTTTTTCTCTATCTTCATTGTAGTACATTAATGGTTGAGCTGGTTGTCAGTGTTTCATGATACATTTCGGTTGGTTTCATTGTGTAGTAATAACTGGTGGTGTTTCTTAATTGTACAGCTTTTCGCTACATTATTTGGGATATAAATGTTGTGGAAGATTTTTTATCTAAATTGTGAACTCTTTATTATAAATTATGAAAAGTGATTGTCTGGTGGGAGCGGGTTGCGCGCCGCAACAAAGAGGAATAAGGGTGGACATGTGGGATAGGTTTGCACGTTGCAACATGAGGGATAAAGGTGATATATTAAGGAGCAATAAGGGTGGACAGGTGGGATCGGGTTGCACGCCGAAACAAGGAGTAATAAGGGAGGATATTCATGTTTTACTGGTTATATGTGAAAGACTGGAATACTCATTGTTATATTTGGTTGTTTTCATATTCTTCCTTCATCATTATTTGATTCTAACATGGAAATTCTCATAAGGATTGGTTATAGCTGAGATTTGGAAGGATAGCTGAGTTATTTAATTATTTACTGCAAGTTATTGTTTATTTAGATTAGTATTTCCTTTGTTTTATTAAACACTGTATACATGTTATATTATAAATGCCCCGACGTAGCCTCGTCACTACCTCGTCGAGGTTGGGCTCGGCACTTACCAGTACATGGGGTCAGTTGTACTGATACTACATTCTGCACTTCTTGTGCAGATCCAGGTTCCGGCCAGAGTTGATTTTCGAGTAGTAGTTGATCATTTGTACGGAGACACGAGGTAGATCTGCTGGCGTCCGCAGATTCCTGGAGTCTTCTTCCATTTATTCATTTACTATTTTATATAGTTCAAAACATATATATATTTTCTTTCAGCCAAATGCTTGTAGTGTTCTTTAGTTTTTCGTGAATTATGACTCCAAATCCTGGGTAGCTAGATATTAGTATTAGCTTCTAGTTTCGTTTCATCATTTCATACATTATTCTTGATTCATTTATTGGATAGTATTGGACCTCGTACATGTTCTACATGTTTTAAATGTTGAATCTCTCTAACATTGACTTGACTAGCAAGTATGATGTTAGGCGCCATCACGATCCCGAGGGTTGAATTTGGGTCATGACAATTTATCAATAACTCTAACGGCAGGGATAGAAAAGGTTGAATGATATAACAGAGGGTACAAATAACTAATATACAATATTACAGGAACATGAATAGCCTTTTCCGTTTAAAATTTAATTGTGCTAGTTTTTTCAATTATGATTTGATCCACTGGTTCAGTGCTTTGATAAGTACATTTTTAAGATGAGGCACAAAAGTATTAAAACATCAAATAAAGCTACTGTGATGACCCAAAGGGGTCATCTTATGGATTAAGACTCCATTCCAGACTCATTAGCCTTAAAAAAACTAATTTTAATTACCTCGATTTGTGTGCACAGTCCGGACGTGAATCCGGAAAGCTTTCATGTAAAAATACGAGAAATAAAAATTTCTAGAGTTAAACTTTGGTTTT
The DNA here is from genome assembly GCA_005239505.1 of Nicotiana paniculata. Classification (NCBI taxonomy): domain Eukaryota; kingdom Viridiplantae; phylum Streptophyta; class Magnoliopsida; order Solanales; family Solanaceae; genus Nicotiana; species Nicotiana paniculata. Next base: position 31,720 of record MDKI01242647.1, on the reverse strand, counting down.
AGTTGACTTCGGTCAACATTTTGAGTAAACGGAACCGGATCTATTTTATGACAATACCGGGAGATCCGCAGTAAAATATGGGACACGGGCATATGCCCGAAAATGAATTCCGAGGTCCCTAGCCTTAGAAACCAATTTATGAAAAAACCTGTTATGCTGGTTAATTCAAGAAATAAAGAAATAAAATAATATGTGAAAATTATGATATTAGGCTCGTATTTTGGTTCCATAGCCCGGAACAAGTTTTCCATGTTATTTAGGTCCTATCTGTGAAGTTTTATGAGAATCGGAGTTGATTTGATGTAATTCGGATATCCAGTTGAAAAGTTAGAAAAAAATCTAAGTGTTCTTGAGAAAATCATGAGTTTTGAGGTTAAATTTGTAGTTTTGATGCTATGTTGATAATTTGATCGCACGAGCAAGTCTGTATGATGTTTTTATACTTGCGTGCATGTTTAGTTTGGAGCCTCGAGGGCTTAGGTGAGTTTCGGATAGGTTTAGGCTATGTTGCGCCTGTTTTGATGTTTCATCGTCGTTTCTTCAAGCATAAATGATATCATATTAAGAAAATGAGCTCCAAATTTAGTTTTTATTGAACCATTAGATCTGTATCGTAATTACAGATCCATAGGAAAAATAATCATCGAATTTGGACATCGTATGAGGAAGTTATCCCCATTTTAGTGTCGGAAAAAAATTGTTGGTGCCACATGTCGCAAATGCGAACTGCGGGTCGCAAATGCGACATCTGCAGCCTATTGAAACAGATTTTTGACGGGATTTCCACCCATTTTTCAATTCTCTCAAACCCTAAACCTCCATAGGCAATTTTTCGAAGACCCAAACTTCTCCAAATCAGTGGTAAGTGATCTTTAACTAATTCCTTTCATTCCTTAACAACTTTTAACAAGATTTCAACTTAGAATCTAGAGCTTTCATGGTAAAAATTGGGATTTTTGGGTAGAACTTAGGAATTTCAAAATTTGGGGAATTGGACCTCGAATTAAGGTCTGATTCCAATACCAATTGCATATCCGGGCTCGGGGGAGATTAGGTAAACGGGTTTTGGCCCGAACCTCGAGTTTAAACCAAGCGGGTCTGGGGTCGATTTTTGAATTTGGATAGGAAAACATAGGAGAAACATTGTTTTTTCAATAAAGTTGATTCCTTTAGGCTATAATTGATGATGGTGAACCAATTATGATTAGATTTGAGCGGAATACAGGAAAATTATAAAGGAAAAGCTGTGTAAGGCAGCGATTTGCTTGTGACATCGAGGTAAATGTTTGGTTTAACCTTGACTTGGGGGAATATGAATCTCCAACTTGATTGATATGTGAAATTGCTTATGTGTGGTGTATAGGTGAGGTGACGAGTACCTATGCTCTACTAAATCATTGTTTAACATGATCCCTTTTCCGTTTCCTATTTATTTGCTTCCCGGTTTAACTGTTTTATGATTGTTGAGGTTTACATGGCTATTTGGTTTCATTAGATTATTGCCAATTGTTGTTGCAAGTGTGTTTAAAGTGTTGGTTGTTCTCTGATTTTGTCATGGTACATAAAGACTGAGCTGGGTTGAAGTGTTACGGTGTTTACATATATTCTGGTTGGTTTCATTGTGAAATGATATTGGTTAAAGCTTACGAGTTATACTGTTTTCTGTTTACAATTGTTGAGATAAAAGTGTTGTGAAAGGCTTGTCCTGAATTGTGAAAGTTTTGATAAATAAATAAATGATAGTGATAAGGGTGGACATGTGAAATAAATGATAGTGATAAGGTGGACAGTGAAATAAATGATAGTAATAAGGGTGTACAGGTGGGATCGGGTTGCACGCCGCAACAAGTAATTGATAAGGGTGGAGATTTATGTTTTACTGGATTTCAAAAAAAATTTACTGGTTTTTGAAACTCAAGGATTTGAAACTTACAGATTTGAAAACTTACTGTTTTACTCAATTATTTTTCGTATTTCGTACGTACTTCTATTCTGAAAGTCATAATTTTGCAAGTGTTGGAAATCTATGTGAGATTTTGGTTACAGCTAAGGCGTGGAATAGGCGACTGAGTTATTGTACTTATTGTTGCAGTTTCTCTTTCTTGTTTGTGTAGAATCGTTTTCTTGCTTTATTATATGTAAATTAAGTTATAATTGCCCCGCCTTAGCCTCGTCACTACTTCGTCGAGGTTAGGCTCAGCACTTACTCAGTACATGGGTTGGTTGTATTGATACTACACTCTGCGCTCTTTTGTGCAGTTCCAGGTACTGGTCCGAGTTAGGAGATTTTAGTAGTTGATGTCATTGATCGGAGACACGAGGTAGATCTGCTAGCGTCCGCAGATTCCTGGAGTCTTCACTTATTTTCGTACACTGTTTTACTTCTCTCAAAACAGATATACAATTCCTTCAGCCCATTATTTGTAGCATTCTTAGTAGTTCGTGAATTGTGACACCAGACCCTGGGATGGTCTTATGATTAGTTATTTAGTTAGAGTCCCCATTCGGTTATTCAATTATTATTTTATTTTTGGAATTATGCAAATGGCAGTAATAAAGCTAGTTTATTTTGAATTATTTTGTTATGGTTGAATGGATTTTTAATGGAAATTAACTAAGTAAATTTTAACCTTGGCTTGCCTAGCAAGTGTAGTTTTAGGCTCCATCACGATCCCGAGGGTTGGGAATTTGGATCGTGACAGCTAGAGAGGTTCGAACTCGCGTAGAACACTTTAGAATCTGAACATTTAAGCTACACAGCTCTTTGTGACAGGCGGTGTCACTTTATTATATTTTACTTATTTTTATTTCTTTATTTGAAAATAAGTAAAGATTTTCGAGGAAGTGGTGTCACTGACACCGCTTGGCTAAGGTAGATCCTACCTTGAGTGTAGCAGATCTCTACCAGTATAGATGTTGTGCGCCTTATACCTCCTGCCAGTACATGTACCGAGTAATTATGTTTCACCAAATATTTTTGCCTCCACTGTATTTAAACCTGAGACCCTAACCTTGACACGGATCTTTTTTTTATAATCGTGGTGTATTGACAAGCTTTCTCCCACCTCAATTAATTCCAAAGGTACGTGCTACCTCCCACCAATAACAGGTACCTGATAACTCTATCCACCACGGCTTAAATAGATGAGACGAAATCACCCAGTGTTTTTGCCTCCGCTAGGATTTGAACCTGAGACCTAATCCTTGACACGTGTATTTTTCTTGATAATTATAATATCTAGGCCAACTTGCACGCACCTCGATTAATTATGCGGAGTACCTGCTATCTCCCTCGGCAGACTCAATCCATAATACGCAATCTAATTATTTTTCCTATGAAATAAAGCAAACTATTTTCACTCCACTAATCAGAATACAACTATCCCTCTCTTATTTTGTGTCTTTATGATCAAATTTTCTCCACAAAAAAAAATCTAGTCTTCCTTTATCCTAGACTGTTTACACTTAATTCTCAAGCTTCATGAACTTCAGAGTTCTTATTGTATCAAACAATCTTAGACATGTCAGGTTCTAAAACTTTGATGAGAGTTGAAGGAGTGGAAGGAAAAGCTACCTGCAAAAATACCATCCCTGATACTGATAAATTAGTAAAATGGAAACTAATCTGACTGCAGAGTTGCCCACCATTAGCTGCCTATGACAGGTTAAGTTATACTGTTGGTGAGAAACTTCGTTAAACTGTCTCCTTGAACTAAATTTATTTAATAGTAGATTAATGACATTCCCCAACAAATACTAGGAAAACAAAGTACATATTGGAGAATTGTATACTAATACTAGAATTGTGTTCTTTCATTTTAGTCTCCTATTCAAATTCTCTCCAGTCTTCCTTTTTTGAATTGATTAAATTTAAAATTATTGTGAGTTATGTCAGTTTTGGTAGTTAAGAAGTTTAGTTGGTTGGTTATAGTTGTGGGGCCTAGTAGTTAGAGCTAAGTTAACACATAGTTGAGTTAGTGTGTAACTGTATATAACAAGTTGTACTCCTCTATTACAGAATATATGATAATTCATTTTTCTGCAATTCATTTATTCTCCTTTAAGCTCAATCTCTCCACTCTCAAAACCTAATTCCAAATTGCTTGGATGATTCTGGAAATTGAGTTTAGATTCATCAAGTTCACATGGTATTGGAGAGGTGACGAGCTGTAATTCAACAAATTTAGTTCTATTTGGCTGAAATTTCATCGTCGTCTTCCTCACGAAGCTGTGACAGACGATCGTCAATGGCGGTCGAAAAAATCGATCACACGCATCCTTTGTTTGTTCATCCCTCATACACTCCTAGTTTGATTTTGATTCCTGTAAAGCTCACAGGATCAGAAAATTATAGGCTATGGCATCGTTCAATGTGAATTTCGTTGCAAGCTAAGAGGAAGCTAGGGTTCATGCTTTGGACATGTAAAAAAGACTCGTTCAGATCTGAATTGCATGAGGACTGGGAAATATGTAATGCAATTGTGCTTTATTGCATAAACACTATGTCTCTAGATTTACTTAGCGGCATTGTCTACGCATCTAATGCAAATTTGACATGGGAGGATTTGAGAGAAAGGTTCGACAAAGTGAATCGTGTGAGAATATTTCAGTTACATAGGGAAATTGCTATTATTTTGCAGGGAATAGATTCAGTTTCTGCATATTTTACTAGATTAAAGGAATTATGGGCTGAGTATGATACAATGGTGCCTATTCCTAATTCAAAGGAGTATGTTGAAAACCTACAGCAGCAAAGGCTAATGCAATTTTTAAGTGGTCTCAATGAGACATATGATCAAGCAAGACGTTAGATCCTAATGAACACTGTGGAACCAATATTGAACCAAGCTTATGCACTAATTATTGAGGATGAGAGTCAGAATTCTAGGGCACATCCAGTCTTGCAAAACAGAGGAGATCCTGTTGTTATGCAAACAGGTAGAGGGCAAATGAATGTGCAGAATAACATGGGCAGTACAAAGGAAAGAAGCTGTTTGTGAAATGTGATTACTGCAACAAACCTGGGCACTTGTAACAACCCGGTCGGTCGTTCCGAGAGTTTTAGACTCGTTTCCCCCATTTATGTTTCATTATGTGTGGTTCAGTTCTTTTATGTTGTGTTAGGTTGGTTGGCTCGGGTTCGTAGTGGTTGTGGAGAGAAATGAGACACTTAGTCTCTTAAGTTGGTTAATTAGTTGGAAAAGTCAACAGAAAGTTAACTTATAGATAAATGATCTCAGAATTGGGTTTTATGGTTTGGATAGCTTCGTTAGGTGATTTGGGACCTAGGAATGTGTTCAGAATGTTATTCGGAGGTCAATGGTAGAACTAAGCTCGAATTGGTGAAATGGTAGTTTTGGCGATTTCCAGTCGGCAGTGGAAAATTAGCTATCGGGGTCGGAATGGAATTTTGAAAGTTTGAATAGGTTTGTAATGTCGTTTGTGATGTGTGTGCAAAATTTCAGGTCATTCGGACGTGGTTTGGTTAGTTTCGGCCTCGTTGGCGAATTTCGGAAGTCTAGAAATCCTTAGGCTTGAATTTCGGGTAATTTGGTGTAGTGGTGTGGTTTTGAGTGTTCTGAGGTTTCGTCTAAGTTCGTGTGATGATATATGAGGTGTTGGTATATTTGGTTGGAGCCCCGAGGGGCTCGAGATGATTTCGGATGGCCAACGAGGAGTTAGAACTTTGGAAAATCTGTTGGTCCAGCTGTTTCTGGTTTTTCGCACCTACGGAAGGGAGAACGCAGGTGCGACGATCGCAGGTGCGGTTTAGTGTCGCAGGTGCGGAGTTTGGGAGGCCTGGTTCTTATCGCAAAAGCGGATGGAGTTTCGCATCTGCGAGCCCGCAGGTGCGGAGGGTCGATCGCAGGTGCGGACGGGGGGGCCTTAAGTGAAGTCCGCAGATGCAGACATTTGGTCGCATATGCGGGGACCGAAGATGCGATAATTGGACCGCAGATGCGGAACTCCTGGGCTGAAAGGTATATAAGGACCCCTTCGCGAATTTTAGCCATTCTTCATCATTTTTCATACGGATTTGGAGCTTTTGTGAGCAATTTGAAGAGGGATTCAAGGGGTTTTTCATGGAGGTAAGCTACTTGAGCCTAAAACTTGATTCTCTGGTAGATTTTGACTGATTAAGCATGAAATTTTTGGGCTTTAAGGGTGAAAATTGGGGGATTAGGTCTTGGAACTTGAGACTAAGAATTGGGTGATTGAGGGTTCAAACAAAGTTAGTTTTTGATGAATTTGGTATGTATGGACTCGTGAAAGGGTAAGGATTCTAGTTTTGTGATTTTTATCAGATTTCGAGACGTAGGCCCAGGGGTCGAGTTTGGCAAATTTTGGGATTTTTGATGTAATTTGATAATTTTGTGGGTTTTGTTCCTTTAGCATGAATTGACGATATGGTTCTGATTTTGGATAGATTCGGGGCGATTTGAGGCCGATTCGAGCGGCAAGGGCATCCGGGGATAGATTATCGTTCGGATTGAGGTAAATAATGATTGTAAATCTGATCCTAATGGTATGAAACCCCGGATTTCACATCGTTTCACTATTTTGAAGTGGCGCATATGCTAAACGATGAGCGTGCAGCGTGCACCGTTGGGGATTGTGACTTGGTCCGTCCCATAGCAACTATTAAGTTGCGTATTTGACTAGAAACTATATTATATTTTGTGTTTTAGAAAATAATACCATGTTTTGGGCCTCATGCCAAATTGTTTGGACCCTCAGGGACTTTTTACTACTATTTCCTCAATGTATGTTTTAAGATTTTCACTCAGTCATGTCGTGTTTTACTGATTTCATAACTCAGTCGTATTTACTCCTTTTGGTTGCATAAAATGGTATTTTGGGGCTGAGCACCCTGTTTTACTGATAGCCCGAGTGGCTTGAGAGGTTCCTGACTGAGTGAGGCCGAGGGCCTGTGTTGTGAGGATATCATGGGATCGGGTTGCACGCCACATCATGTTGTACTGATTTATGATATATGAGAGGTTGAGGGCCTGATTGATTATGCCACGAGATGGCTTGTTATAGCACTTGGGCTGTAGGAGCCCCTCCGGAGTCTGTACACCCTCAGTGATCGCAAGTACCTACTGAGTGCCGAGTGACGAGTGATAGGGAGGCATGAGTGGATGTGAGGTTGCTCGAGGGGTTGGTTATGAGTGATTGTGAGGTAGCCCGAGGGGCTGATTCTGAGTGATGTTATGCCCGATGGGCGGTTTATGATAAATGTTTTTTTTTGCCCAAGGGGCTATTTATAATTTTCATCACTTTTACTCTAAACTTCTTTAACCTCTGTTAAAACTATTGGAAAGATATTCTCAAATGATTTTTACTGAAATCGGATTTTAAGCAAGATGATTCGACTTATATACTGTTGTGAAGGCAAGCTGTATTTACTGTGAATTTATGACGTGGATTTATGTGTTTCTTACTACTCAGTCCTTATTTACTTTTATTACTTACTGAGTTGGCATACTCACATTACTCCATGCACCTTGTGTGCAGATTCAGGTGCCAGGGCATCAGAGTGAGAGATGATCTTCCTCTTTCAGAGTGTTCCGGAGATTTGCAAGGTAGTTGCACAACATTCCCAGCCTTGCTTTTATCCTTACTACCTATATAGCATTTATTTCCTCAGACTTAGTATGTATTAAATAGACAGTAGCAGACGTGTATTTCTTTTAGTTGCTCATGACTAGTGACTCCGGGATCAGGCTGTGTTTAATGTTTTACCTATCTTTACTCGTTTTGTAATGTTTAAACGGAAGTTTTATGAAATATCGGATTAGTAATGAATTAAATGGAAAGTTCTTTTATTCTATAAGTAGTGATTTTGGCTAGCCTAGTATCACGATAGGCGTCATCACGGCCAGGGTGATTTGGAGTCGTGACAGCACTCTAAGGAAAATTGCTATAAGCTAGTTGGCTATCAAACTGATTTTTTTAATAAAAAAAACCATATGCGACTAACATGGCAACTCGTGGCTTAGAGAATGACAAATCAGCACATCAGGATGAAGGAAGAAGAAGTTGTGATGGATTAAAAGTAGGACCATACTTAACTGAGGATCAATATAGACAGATTTTGAACATGCTGAACAAGGAGACTCTAGAACATCAGGTTAACATGACAGGTATTGCAACCTCCTTAATGGCTAGTTTTACTTGTAAAGAATGGATAATTGATTCTGGAGCTACGCATCACATAGCTGGTGAGCTAGATATGTTAAAGACTAAGAATAAAGTAAATAAGTGTGGCAGTGATCAAGTGCATTTGCCTACAGGAGAAAAGTCTAATATAACACATATTGGAGATGTTGTTATATGTGATGAGTTGAAGCTGGAAGATGTTTTGTTTGTACCTAAGTTTAAGTTCAACCTAATCTCAGTATCCAAGCTAACTAGGTAGCTATGTTGTTCAGTGAATTTCTTCCCTGACTTTTGCTTATTTCAGGATCTCTACAATGGCAAGGTGAGGGGGATTGGTAGAGAAAGAGGTGATCTGTACATATTGAAGAAGAACTTCAAAGGAGATTTGGAAAAGTTCATCAAAGAGATAAGGAAGTTTGCATCAACTACAACTACACCGAATAATAAAGAAGATGGAGCCTTGTGGCACAAAAGGCTAGTCCATGCTTCAGTTAGTACCATGAAGAACATGAATCTGTTTCATAACAAAAATCTGTAGATGTAGCAGTGAATAATGATTGCCCTGTATGCCTACTAGCTAAGCAAAGTAGGCTAGTATTTCCTAGAAGTATGAGTAGAAGTGACAATCTTTTATCTCTTTTACATATGGATTTTTGGGACCATATAGGTTTCCCACTTATGATTGAAATATTTCTTCCTAACTGTTGTGGATGATAATACAAGGTACACTTGGGTGCATTTACTTAAATTAAAAAGTGATGTTGTTATAGTGCTGAAGACATTTCTTGCCATGTTGCATACCCAATTTCAGTCCAAAGTTAAGGTAGTTAGAATAGAGAATGGCATAGAGTTCTTTAACAAACACATGAATGACTTGTTTGATGCTTATGGAATAGTTCACCAATGCAGTTGTGTTTATACTCCACAGCAGAATGGAGTAGTGGAGAGAAAACACAGACACATTCTAGATACAACTAGGGCATTGAAGTTTTAAGCAAATGTTCCTACAAAGTTCTGGGGTGAATGCATCAAAACAGTTGTACATGTGATAAACAGACTGACTACTGAGTTGTTGAATGGGAAAACTCCATATGAGCTCCTTTATAACAAGTCACCCTCATTGTATCGCCTTAAGGTGTTTGGGTGTCTTTGTTATGCCGCTAATTTAGTTAAGGAAGACAAGTTTGCACCAAGAGCAAAAGCAATTGTTTTCCTTGGTTATGCAGAAACACAAAAAGGCTATAGGCTAATGGATAAGGATATTAATTGTTTCTTTGTTTGCAGAGATGTTATTTTCAAGGAGAATATCTTTCCATTTGTCAAACATTTTTCCACATCTCACAATGGAGGAGGACATACAACAACTGTACATCCCATCTCAGGCCTGGAACAAGTTGAACCTCTACAGAACTTCCATGGCAATATGCATCTGCAATCAGAAGGAATTGCAAGCAGTGATTTGGAGGAGTTTGTTGAGGGGAGTGTCCTTGACAATAATGCAGGAATTAACATTGGAGAACATGAAGGAACTGTAGAAGTAAATGCTCATGATATGCAAGACTCACCAGCAGTAAATGCAGATGAAGATGCAAATGCAGATTACAATAATGCAGTAATAGAAAATGTTAATGTTGATGCACCAACAAGCAGCAACGCAGTCCCAGAACAACACTTAATGCATGAAAGTGGAGTGTTTCCTCCAGCAGCTCTTGAACAAGAGTCAACTGAGGTAAGGAAATCAAAAGGAACTTCAAGTAACCTCTGTGGTTGCAGGACTATGTGACCACTACAAAAAAGAGTTCCTCTTATCCCCTATCCAATTATCTATCCTATAGCAGGTTGACTGTAGAAGTTTCTTGGCTGGAATCTCAGCACTAACAGAACCAAAAACCTTCAATGAAGCATCGAAGGACATAAGGTGGATTAAATCCATGGAAATTGAGATCAAGGCTTTAGAGGACAATAGAACTTGGGATGTTGTTGACCTTCCAAAAGGCATGAAGGCTATTGGTTCAAAATGGGTGTGCAAGATAAAATACAAAGCAAGTGATGAGGTAGAAAGGTTCAAGGCCAGGTTGGTAGCCAAGGGTTATAGCCAAAGAGAAGGCCTAGACTATAATGAAACTTTTTCACTAGTTTCCAAGATGATAATTATAAGATCTGTGATTGCTTTTGCTGCTTCTAGAGGCTGGAATATATCGCAAATGGATGTATACGATGCATTCTTGCAAGGGCGTTTGTATGAGGAAGTGTATATGGAACTTCATCAAGGTTTTAGGAGACGGGGGAGACAAGGGTCTGTAGACTATTGAAATCATTATATGGGTTGAAACAAGACTCACGACAGTGGAACATTAAGCTCAGTGAGGCCTTAACAACTACAAGATATGTTCAGAGTATATATGACTATTCATTGTTCACTAAAAGGAAAGGAGATGACTTTGTAGAAATATTGATATATGTGGATGACTTACTAATCACTGGAAATAGTGAGGAGTTTATCAATGAGACCAAAGTTGTCCTTCATCAGAAGTTCAAGGTGAAGGATCTTGGTGATCTTAAATATATTCTAGGAACTGAAGTCATGAGATCCAAAGAAGGGATTCTATTGAATCAGAGGAAGTACTGCCTTCAACTCATCTCTGATTTGGGATTGAGTGGAGCTAAGCCAGTATCAACTCCCATAGATCTCAATCAAAAATTCCCCTCTGCTGAGTTTGACAGACATATTGGGACTACATGTGATGAAATCCTGACAGATGTGAGTGAATACCAAAGGTTGATTGGTAGTTTGATCTATTTGACTATCACACAACCAGACATTGTGTTTGCAGTCCAAACTCTCAGTCAGTTCATGCAAGAGCCCAAAAAATCTCATTGAGATGCAGCTCTGAGAGTAGTAAAATACCTCAAACATGAACCAGGCATATGGATATTCAGAGCAGTGCAGGTGTAGAGAGTTTGACATATTTTTATGATGCAGATTGGGCAAGTTGTCCAAACACACGAAGGTCAGTGACTGGGTAATTTGTCAAGTTTGGCAACTCACTCATCTCTTGGAAGTCCAAGAAGCAGCATACAGTGTCAAGAAGCTCTGCGAAAGCAGAGTATAGAAGCCTAGCAGCTGTGACAACAGAAGTAGTTTGGTTATTAGGATTGTTTGCTGAACTTGGAGTGCCTATCAAGTATCAAGCGACCTATGGAAGTCTATTGTAATAGCAAGGCTGCTCTACAGATTGCGGTCAATCTTATCTTCCACGATCGTACCAAACATATTGAGATTGATTGTCATTTTGTGCGCGACAAGATCAAACAAGGTGTACTTAGCACACAGTTTGTGGGAACTAAAGATCAGCTAGCTGATCTTCTCACTAAAGGCCTTGGCAAGTCTCAACATGCATTTTTACTAGGCAAGCTTGGAATGCTTAATATTTTGCACCCTCCAGCTTGAGGAGGAGCGTGAACTATGTCAGTTTTGGTAGTTGAGAAGTTAGTTAGTTGGTTATAGTTATGGGACCCAGTAGTTAAGTAGTTAGAGTTAAGTTAACACATAGTTGAACTAGTGTGTACTTGTATATAACAAGTTGTACTCCTTTATTACAGAATATATGAGAATTTATTTTTCTGCAATTCATTTTTTCTCCCTTAAGCTCAATCTCTCCACTCTCAAAACCTAATTCCAAATTGCTTGAATAATTCTGGAAATTGAGTTCAGATTCATCAAGCTCACAATTATGTAGTATACAAATTGAGTAAATAAAAAAATGGCCCCTTACCAAGTTTGTCAAAAATAAGCATGTTTGGTTTTTGTCTAGTTGTTAGATTCAACTGATACTAGAAGATTTTTTTTTTTTAAAACTAGAAACACCAAAAACATATAGTTATACATTAGAAATTGGAATATTAAAGACCCGAACTAAATAACCTCAAAACCTACACAGACAGTAGAAATAAAAAACTAGCAAAAACTTCAAAATATGCAATTTCAAATGTATGGGCCACGCTTTATTTACAGTTCAGGTGATCTTACTTATCTACTTATACCTCACGCGGCCTTATTTGTTTGCACTTATATAGATTTGAATTTTAATTATTCAGATCTGCAATAATTTTTAAAGTCTAAATTTTAATTATTCAGATCTTTATCATTAAGTGTGTTTATTTTTTTACTTCAAAACCACTTAATGGGTTTGAATATGTCTGTATGAGTAAGATCCATAACAGAGACTTAATTTCATTCAGATGCTATCATCCATATTCATTATTAATTGTCGCCACCACCACCACTATCACTATATTCAACCACCACCAACAACAACATAATCAACTACCACCATCCCGCCATCCCCACCACTCCCACCACCATCATTCCCAACCACAAACAACACATATCCAGCTCAACTACCATAACTAACCACCCAATCACCGTCAACAACCATAAGCGGTACTAACTACCACCACCTCATGCTACCTTCATCAATCACAACTATCACTACCACCCGCCATTATTAACTATCATCACTCACCACCATCATCCTCAATCGTAATTGCCACCACTACTAATCACCACTAGCTACTGCCTTGAACCACCACCATCGACCACTGTCTCTAGTTGGCACTCACAAGCCCACCATTAGCCATCACCACCGGCAGCTACTATATTTTAAAAAAATTATATATTTTATTGATAGAATATTAGATTAATTAATACTTCATTGAATTTTATGTTTATTAATTTTCAAATAAGGATAAATTTTATACATTCAGATGTTAAAAATCAAACAGTCTTAATCATTTAGTATTCAGATCTTAATACACATCTTAATATTCAGATGTATATTCAGATTTAGATATCTTAATGTTGACACACATCTTGATATTCAAATTCAGACGTCTTAATCTTAAAAAAATAAATGAGGCCTTAGTACCCCTTTAAACGTGGACCCACAACAAATTTCCTTTTTTCCAATACTACTTTGTGCATGGACTTTCTTAAACTTTCAAAATAGTAAAAACATGACATAACGTTTTCAATTTTGCATTTAAGGTTACAAATTTTGAAAACCAAAATAAACAGAAATATATAGATTTCATCTTGATGCTCCCTTATATTTTACAAGGTAGAAAATTGTATATTATTAGAAACACTTTTTGTTATTATAAGTAACTTTAGTTAAGTTTTTTGTCAAAAAAATTGCATAGTCGACTTAAAATTTTATTTGGACTCTTAGATAAAAGTCAAAAAGTAAATGATTTGTACAAACCTTAAAAATATCTTATCTTTTTTTGTAAGAAACCCAAACTTACCAAAGAATTCCAGATGAGTTCCTTGCCAAATATTGGTTGTAATATGCACTAGCAATTAAGTAAAACTCCATATGTGAATTTGTTTAACAAGCCAAGAGATTGATTATAAACATGTCTCAATGTATTTCTAAGCCATTAATAAGTCGCCTCACTTTGTAAAGTGAAAAGTGGTAAAATTTTATACGTTAATAGAAGATGATTTTATAGCTAAATTAATTTTGCTAAAGTAAGTTAGAATACAAAAATGTATTATGATACTTCTTCTTCTTTGGATTTCTTTGAAAATAGACTCTAACACAAATTTCTTTTATAATAACAAATTCAGTGTAATCCTACAAGTTAGAATTTTCTTTTATAACAAAAATATATATTTTTATTCTACTATTTAAAGAAAGAATTATCTTATATAGCAGCTCAGTCAACAGCTTAACAAAAAATAGGCAATTTTGTGGTAATATGTATAATCGATGGGATAGAATATGGCAATATGTACAACAATGTACAATTAGTATATAATTAATATTAATAAAATCATCAATTTCTATAAAAATCCAACATAGTTTGTGTACAGCACGGGCTATAACAGAGGCCAAAATTGCTCAATTTTGATAAATTTAAAGAACTAAAACTATTTAAATGTATATTTAAGGGACTACTTTAGACCCTCCCAAACATAAAGGGCCCTTTTTGTCATTTTTTCCTTTTACGTGTCTTCATTGCAGGGCCTCTTTCTCTCTCCCACAGCCTCTTTCAACGTTTTTGCATCTGAATTCTGCCGCGAAGAAACAGATTCCGTCCAATTCTCGCCGGTAAATCTCTCAATATTCCGGCGACTTCCGTCTGCTTTAATCGCCATGAATCCAGAATAGTAAGTTCCGTCGGCATATTCCTTTTTTTATTTTGCAGTATTTATTGGTGAAGGATTGAACTATCTCTTCATATTGGTTTCTGTCATTCAATTTCCTTTTCTAATTCTTTTCGTTCAATACTTATTCGTTTAATTGTGGATTTTGTCAAAACATCCTTATGTTTATCGCAGTTGTGGATTTCACCTATAATCCCTTATTCATTAAAATCAGCAATCGAACGTCGGTTGAGAAGATTAAAATCAAGTTTAAGCTTAATAACTTATTTCTTTTTCAATCGGTCCCAAAAAATAGAAGTTATTTTCAGGAATTGGTAAATTAGAAACTTAAAAAGTATGAAAAAGACTAGTCACCAGTTAAATTCGAAACTCAAAACTGTATCTTTTATATTTAAATTAGAGGTTTTAAATGGTTTTTGAACTTGATGAAGAAGGTTTTTGCTTCATACATTTCACTTAATTGCAGCTTTTTCAGTAAGTCCATATAATTGCAGTTTATTGTTGATTAACATTTACAGCTACTATTTTTTTTCTTGCCTTGCATATACCTTTTTTTCATATGCGCACTTTCTTCATAAAGTGCACACTTCAGTTGTGGTTTGCTTTTAAATTCCTGTAGGCACTTGGCACTTCCTATTTTTTGTCATTGACAACATTGCTTTCATGGTTATCTAGATCGTTTGAAATTCCTTGGTGTAATATTTCTTTCACATGCATGCACAAGGTCCAACTAGTAACCTCCTAAGTCAGTTTTTTTTGAGTAATTAGGTTGATATTTGGTGGTCTTACTTGGGTGTAGAGATGTTCTAGATAACTAGGATTATGTGTTCCTGATGTAGCATTAAATCATATCAAGTGCAACCTAGAAAAGAGCATCCAAACATAATTTTTTTTTTTTTTATGAAAAATTGACTTCAATAATGGCATCAAGAAGATGCAAAATAGTTACTCCAAACATAATCTATGTTGGAACTTGTAGGCTATGTTTGATTGTAGATGATAGAATATGGTAGGTCAATTATCTCATGTCTGTCTCTTTAGTCTATCAAATAGGGTACAATCCTTAGATAATCTCTTCCTCAATCTAACCATACTTAGACTGCATCATCCAACAGTGCATGATGATCTCTATAATGTAAAGACTACTTTGTCTTGGTGTGTTGATAAATATGTGAAGTAATATTTACCAAAAGGTATAGTCATTATCAAAAAAAATTTACTAAAAGGTATAGTAAGTTTGAACATCTAGGGAATGATACGTAAATGTAGAACTTCTGCCCTTCCATATTTTTATAGCCAAATCAAGTAGGAGTATCAAATTAAATCCCAAAGTGACCAGTAGATGTTGCTAAATTACGCATATATAGCAAGATAACAAACTTCTCTCATATTGATGTTAGCGCTTGTTTCTATTAGTGATTTAGCTTTTTCATTCCGGGTAGTGCTTAAGTATACAACTTTTAACATCTGCCAGCTAATGGATGTATATTATAATTATATTGGTTGTGCTTTCCGGCAGTGACTACCTGTTCAAACTTCTGCTTATCGGTGATTCTGGTGTTGGGAAGTCATGTCTCCTTTTAAGATTTGCTGTAAGTTTTCAAATCTTGGAATTGTCTATACTGACTTTTTTCTAGTCCTGCTTTTCCCTGTCTGAACGTACCTACTAAATTCCTGATTGACTAAACAAATGGAGGATTTATGGAGCATCAGCCATGATTCTCCATGTCTTCATTTTTCAGTTCCATTCTCCACTTGGAATGTATTATTTATCTTGAATAGTCCTGAATTTTCCAGCTAGTGGAGTCTACTGACCCTGGTGGAGTTGTTCTATTGCTTTTTATGAAATTATGAATCACCTGCTCATAAAAAACTACATCTGCCATGATATTTGAGACGCTTCTTTTACACAAAGTTTATTTTTCACACTGTAATCATCTGGATGAACTTATTGTTGGTTGCGTCGCTTTCATTGTCAGTGATTCTTGATCGTGAACTCAGAGATCTCAACCTGCTGAAAAGTTTATCAGATTATAGTTCAACTCAGAGATTCTCACCCTGCTGAAAAGTTTATCAGATTATAGTTCAATATGGTTAAAATTTTTATTCTGCAAATGTTGGCTGACTATTTTATCGCTTTTTACCATCAGGATGACACATATCAGGAGAGCTATATAAGCACAATTGGAGTTGATTTTGTAAGATACTTTAATTGTTTATGAGCTACTCAATTTTACATACAGTTGGAATCTTCTGTGATCTTTTTGAGCCAGAGCACTCTTACTTTTATGTTATTACTGATCTTACCAACTGTTCAAATATTTTCATGTAGAAAATCCGGACAGTGGAGCAAGATGGGAAGACCATTAAGCTTCAGATTGTAAGACTTCACCTGCCCTTCTGCTTCAGGCCTTTCATGTTACAGATATTCGATGTGCTGTGAAATTTTCATGAAATCAAGATATTGGTGTTTTCTATTTTGACACTGTTTAGTGGGATACTGCTGGACAAGAGCGTTTTAGGACTATCACTAGCAGCTACTATCGTGGAGCTCATGGCATAATAGTGAGTAGTTGCCTTTTCTTAAGAAAATGTAAAATAGCAACTAGTTATCTGTAGAGTCTAATGGCAACTGCCTTCGGTACCTTTTGACATTTTCTTTGGATGGCCTCTATGGTAGATTGTCTATGATGTGACGGATCAGGAGAGCTTCAATAATGTGAAGCAGTGGCTGAATGAAATTGATCGTTATGCTACCCCAAATGTTAACAAGATTCTTGTTGGGAACAAGTCTGACCTTGCAGCTAATAGAGTTGTGTCGTATGAAACGGCTAAGGTGAATCATCTTCTTGCAGATATTTAATCATCCTTTGTCCTTAAATTGAAAACAAACTGATCTACTTAAATTTATTCTTAGGCCTTTGCTGATGAAATTGGTATTCCGTTCTTGGAGACCAGTGCGAAAGATGCTAGTAACGTAGAACAGGCTTTCATGGCTATGACTTCTGCTATCAAGAATAGGTAAAAGTGTATCCTCTTTAAATAGTGCTAATCAATGGTGTCTTGTATAGCCTTCCCAAGTTGGGACCTGATCTTTGATAAGATTCAGTTACTTCTATTTTCTGGGGGACGGATACTTGTATATTTTTATCACTTCCTTTTATGACATTATGGTTGGTACAGAATATGAGAGATATTTCAGATGGTAAACGTAATCATCTTGCAGTTAGGATCCTATTTGATGCCTTAAAATGGATTTAAACATGGTCATGGATCATTTCGTGCAATATCACATTTACACAAGCCAAAAATATCTTTTTTGGGTTTGACCTCATCCCTTGTATAAAATGTCCTCCAAATGATCTTCTCATTTACATTATGATATGAGCTGGCATGTGTTGCTTCTCTCAATTTCCATTATTTCATTCTCTTTTGCTCTCCTGATTGCAGTATGGCAAGCCAACCGGCCACAAATGCTGCCAAGCCTCCAACTGTAAATATTCGAGGACAGCCTGTTGCTCAGAATAGTGGCTGTTGCTCATCTTGAGTCCTTGACTACGGGAACGTCTGCTATATGCTTGTTGGCTCATCCATGACATGTCTACTGTAATCTCACTAATCGCCATCAATGTTTACCCTTGTGGACTTGTCCGGCAAAATCCTTACTGCTAGATATATCTTCTTATTTCTTGATTAAAAAGAATCTTTTTTATTGAAGAGTAAGTGTACAAATTGTGAACATAATTATTGTTGAACCTTGACATTTAGTCCTGCTTCAGCTTGACATATATCTAAATATATTTCTCATAGTTCAACAGAAAGCTATGTTAGTGAAGATGAATACGGTCCCAAACGTCTGGTGACTAAGATCCTTTTTGTCATCGGATGTCCCCAAAGGGACAGCACTTCGCCTGCCCCAAAAATGTGCTAAGCTCAAAGGTCTGCTCGGTCGGCATGATCCTCTTCTTAATATATATGTCTCAATACATTTTTCATAGTTCAACAGTATGAGAACAGCGTGTTAGCGCCTAAGCTAATTTGTTTTGCACTCTAGCGAGAATTTGGCAATCTATGCTTATAGGGATAGAGAACATACAATTGCCTGATACCCCCTTACCGGAACACCTTTTTTATTTTCTTACTATGTTATAGGAGTACACGATCTAAATTGTTCTAGTTATGCATACGAAGAAATTAACGGTCAGTCAAGCTGCTTCTCATAAGGTGTTCACGCTCTCTCTTCACTTTGTTGCTGCTGTTGAGCCATAGTATACAATCTTTTTGCCAAAGTAGTGTCGCAGAATGATGGAAGACCGGCAGAGCAGGTCCATTAATGGTAAGAAATAGCTTGAACACTTCATTAGATGAAAAGGACAAGTGATAAATTCCCTTTTTAACAATTCCTGAGATTCATTAAGAGGATGAACTTACAAACTCTTTGGTGCTATCACAGCTTTGGTCAGTTTCGTACACAGATAAGGTCCCCTCCTTATTGTAATCTTTTTTTGCTTCTAAACAAAAAGGGGTCAATGCCAAACCCTACAACACCATAGGAGCTGAAAGCCAGGGTGATCAGATTTTAAAAACAAAAAAAAAATTAAGATGGACAAAACATGAGAAGTCAAATATACTCGCAAAAACTTGTTTAACCTCACCACGGATTTGCACCACCCGTCCCCCTACGGTTACTCATTAGTGTCACGGCTATTAAACTTCAATGACTTCCCAACACGAATAATGTCAATTGTAAAGGTGTTTGTCCCTAATCAGAACACGAGTATCCTTCCATCTTTGTCAACGACAATGCCACACAAAATATTAGAACGGAACTGCGGAGAAAAAGCTCATGCATAAATTAATGTGCTTCATATACCCCATTATCAGAAAAGTGACACATCACATAAAGAAAAAAACTACAGAGGGTACGGCATGAGGGCAAGAAATTTACATTGAAGGCCATCAGAAACATTGACCCTTTTCACTCCATTATTTTTCAGTCAATTTGCTTCTTGGACGTGGGAGAAAAGCACTAAAAAAGCATCACTTGCCACCCAATGTAGGGAAGTGACCCGGATCTTCAATGGGAGGGGCTTCCACATTGCGCATAGTGTTGGCTCCACCGTAATCTCCACCATAACCTCTAGAACCACGGCCACGACCTCCTCGACCTCGACCACCAGGTGCATAATACCTCTCACCCTCAACAGGCTTCAGAAACTCATTAATGCTGACTGCCTAGAGCCAGAGAAGAAAAAAAAAGAAGATTAGATGATACTCATTTCTGCTGATTTGACACCTCATCTCAATCAACTCCAGCCTGTCCATGCACATGTATAAGAGTGAGCAATGGAATTTTATTGTAAAAATTGTAGCATGATACTATAATAATTACTATATGTTGGCAAGTTTAAATCAATTTCCAGAAAATCTGAAAGAAACCAAGGCCCGACTGTAGAAGAAATACAACTTAAATATTCTCTCTACAACAATGTTGTTACATGATACCATTTTCATCAACACTCATGCAACAGCATCCAGAAAAGCAGAAATAACTGCTGTGGTGTATAGCAAGAATAACAACTAGAACAGATAGGATGCATTGTTCATATAACAATTGCAACAGACTGGACGCATTGTTCATAAAGCTTGGTGAATCACTATTGAGCAGTGTAAGAAAAGCATTTGCTGGTTAAAAAAGAGTCAGGAAAGAACGCATACGCCGAATAAGTACCTTCTTTGCCTTCTCTTCCTTCTCAGCAGACTCTCTTCTCTTATCCTTGGGGCCCTGAAAATCATGGCATAGAAGTATTTCAAGAGATGCTTTAAAGATAACTAGCATCAAGCATGAGTAGAGGACATGATGTCTCAAGAATTTCACCAATTTGATGAAGATATCATCGCTGGATTTCTTTGAAAGCTGTTGCATGGATTCAAATTCTTTGGTGTCGACCTTCCTTTCCTCAGTTTTAAGTGCCTGCAAAGCCTGCCGCTTTTCTTCTAGCAACTTCTCGTACTCTTCAAGGGTCATCTCCTATTCATTCAAGGAACATGAATTACATTCACATGTAACACTTACTTCCTTCGTTTCAATTCACGTGAACCTATTTGACTAGGCACGGAGTTTAAGAAAAGAGAGAAAGACTTTTGAACTTGTGTGTAAAATGAGGCGCATATATTTTGTGTGACTATAAATTATTGCATAAAGGAAAACTGTTTCAAAATAAGGAAAGGGGTCATCTTTTTGGCACGGACTAAAAAGGAAATAGGTTCACATAAATTGAAACGGAGGGAGTATTAACTATTGCCTGCAACTCCACCATGTATTAAGTACTAGTTCTACCACAGCTAGCACAACACCTGGAAAGCTTCTACTACTGATGAAATCTCTGCTTCTACCTTTACGGCCAATGTTGTAAAAAGCGAAATACATAACAAAGCGAGATTTAAGCAAAGTGCAACTAAAACACGTACTGTGCAGCGAAGGCATGTATGTTCAAAAGGAAAAGAATTTAATATACATACAGTACTGCAGAAAAAATAACTAATGACAAAGATGGGCAGTATAATTTTTTATATTAAAAAACAAACAATATATAGATAAAATAATTGAAATTAAGTGAAATAATATATAGATAAAATAATTGAAATTAAGCGAAACAATATATGAAACAAAAACCATGTCAATTCAGAAACCTTCTTTTAATTAAAGAGCAACTGCATCAGCAATGTTGGTGAAGTGCATGTCATAGCATACACTAAACACCCAATTGATTTAGCATACTCCAACTGAGCACGAAGCCATCAAAAGGAAGGTGTTAAATTCTGACTGCTCAAGCTCTCTTAAGCATCTGTTTCTAGAGGAGAGCAGGACATGTCTCAACAAACAAGGCAGCAACACAGGGATCATCAAATACCGATCAATACTGTGTTGAGTATGATACAGAAGGTTCACCTCATTTTCAGGCTCCTTGTCCTCAGCTTCAGCAGCTGGATTTTCCTTCTTGTCGCCTCCTGCTTCTCCCTCTGCAGAGGGTTTCTCCACATTCAGATTTTTCTCGCCTTCATTAGGAACTTCATCAGTCATCCTGTAATACACAACACAGACAAATCAACACCATAATCAATAGATAGAATGTGCCATGATGTTCAAACTAGTCTGTTTAGGACTATGTAGGAAGGTAAAACTCACTGAGTAACTTCATCTGCTTGAGTTCCCCAATTTCCTCGGCCAGCTCCTTCACGCTTTATCTCACCTCTGCTCATATAGTGAAAGATAAGTAAGAAAGCTTTACAAATACAGCAACAAAGGGCGATGGTAACACAGACAAGAAAGATGTATCTACCCGCGGCCAGTACCACTACGGCGCTCAAATATCCTACGAGGCCGGTCTCCCTCAGGAAATTCTCCATTACTAAAACCGCCCCGTCGACCACCATGGAAAGCATGGGGTCCACCATAACCGCCACGTCTTTCATAGGGTCTTCCTCCTTCCACATCTTCATGTGCAGCTATACCACCAGAAAATTCTCTGTTTCGAGAAAAATTCTCATTGTTGGATGCTTCCCTATTAAACCCGCCTCCACCACGACCACGGCTGTAACCACGTCCACCACCTCTACCTCCTCCACGTCCAAACTCTGTTTTTGCCTCCCTGACTACACAGTTGAAACAGAGAAGCAATAAGTAAATTCTGAATACTTGCAAAAGAAAAAGAGGAAAAGAACTATAAGTGCAATGACTATAACGAGAGACATAAACAAAAAGTAATTCATCCATATCATTATTCAAGTGGACCCACTTATACCAGTCAGGTTGGAAACACCCTTGAGACATAAGTGATATACGCAACAAGCAAAAATTATGAGAATAAGGAAATAGAATAACAGAGAACTGGTCGCTGCCAGCCATCTTGTGTGGAATATAAAAAAGTACGTATAGATGAACAGCTGAAATTTCAAGACCAAGAGGCATCAATAACAGCAGGAATGGGATTATTTCTCATTCTTTTGAAGTGACATTGGAAATAGGACACAGCAGCCAATCCTTTAAAAATAAAGGTCTAAATTACAAAATCTTATGCTTCCCTCTTAAAATTTGGAGTATTTAACTCATCATATTTTCTTTCTTATTGTATAAACTATGCCTCATTCTAAAACTAGTTCCTTTTCTTTTTGGGTCAATACCTCAATCCCAAAATAGTTGCAGTGAATGATATGAATCCTCTATATATTCCACTGTATTCAACCCAATTTCATGCTGATACTGCTAAGTAATTGAAGGAAAATTAGGGATTCTATCACACTTATCCTTACTTTGCTTCGATTCTCTCATACTCTTAGTTGACCCCACATAAATCCTGAGAGAATGAAGTTTCTTCTAGACAATTTCTCGTGTGATTTTAAATAAACCTAGTCCCTTTTAGCACTTCTAATCATGATGGGGTCACACATATAGATTGTTATATTTAAAGGTCTATGCATGTCATGACTACTTCCGTTTTGATAAATCAATGTTAGTATTACATAAGCAATACACCAAGTTGGTGTCGTATTAATTGATTAGGCGTTGAAATCAACATCCAAAAAGTTAATCACGCTATCTGCACAATATGGAATATCTGCTTAGCTCAAACACTTAACATGATCGAAATACTAATACATTTCTCTACTTTTAGTTAATATACAAAATATGAGAACATAATAAACTGAGGTAACGCTCACCAGCCTGAGTCGGGGGAGGAGGCTTAGTGGGGAGCTTCGCCGGCTGCTTCTTAGCCGCCAGCGCCGGAGCAGAGGGCTTCTTAGCGGTATCAACTTTTTGCTGCTGAATAGCAATCAGCTTAGATGGGTCATCGTTGTCATCATCACCCAGCAAATCAAATGGGTTCAAATCCGCCATCTTCAAGCAACAATTACAGAAAACCCTTCAGTTTTTATAAGTCTAAAATCCCTCGAAAAAAGCTTAATTCATCCGTATATCCATTATCATAAATCAGTTGTAAAGAACAGACAAAAACCCCTAAGATAATTTGTGAAAAAAAAAATTGTTGAAACCCTAGCCGCAATGCTGAGTGTAGTACACGAGGGAGGGAGAGAGTGTGTGTATGTGTGTGTGAGAGAGAGAGAGGAGTCAGAGAACCTAATCTGGAAAAATCCCGGACTTATCGTACATGTTCTATGGAGCTCGTGTGTTTTTTATTTATTTATTTATTTATTTATTTATTTTATACATTTCTTTACTGGTGTTGTGGTGGTCGAGAAAAAAGTCTAGAACGGTCCCTTAAGTTTTAGGATTTATTCCAAATGATCCCTAAAGTATACTGAGGTTACGTACTCTAATAGTTCTCTAAGTATAAAAGTGGTGCATATAGGATCCCTAAAATAGTAAAATATGAAGTGTTACAATAAGAGGTCCTTTGGTAAGGTGTATAATAGCATTGAATAAGGTGTATTAGTAATGTAGGAATTAGTAATGCAAGTATTAAAGAATGTTTGGATTGACTTATTTTAAGTGTTTATTGGCTTTTAAGCACTTTTTAGTTTTTGTGATGTTTGGCAATGATAAAAAGTGCTTAAAGCACTTATTTATAGACATGAAAAGTACAAAAATAAGTTAAAAGTCCAACGTTGTGTATTACCAAACTTATGACTTTTGGCTTTTAGCTTATAAGCTACTTTTTAAAAGCCAATCCAAATAACATATTAGTTATGCAAAGATTATTTCTTATCCAATGACTAGTGTGGTGTATTAGAAATTAGAATGCATTGCATAATTATTTAAAAAAATTAGTTATATATAAAAATACCCTCCGTATTATTCAGCTTTAAGGGATTATAAGGACAATTTTATCTTTAATCATGCTAATGCATGCATTAATAGTTTTGGTATTGCTAATACCATGGTTTGCTATGTATTAGTCTTACATAGGATTATACCAAATAGGTTGTATAGCTAATACTTGCATTAGTAATACATAGGTTTAAAAAACGTACCAAACAAGGGATTAGTAATATCAAAAGCCTAGATTAAGTTCATCCTCCAACGTGTTCTACCAAAACCCTAGATTAAAGAAGTTAGCTAAACATGTTCAAAAGAATCAACTTTAAAATAACTTGCATAATGAAACTACAAAGTAATGAAGAAAATCTGTACAAATTGATGTCTTGCCGTCCGTCTCTTCGAATCCCCTTCGAACTCTTTCTACTCTCCTCCTCTTTCTCCCCTTCTCAAGTTGTGTTTTAGGGTTCTATTTATATGTTTAGGACAAACCCTAAACGTGTAGGAGACTTCTATTCCAACCGGGAAACACTTAAACTCTTCAAAACTCGAATTCATCCGGAATAGGGGCCTGGCGTTTGGGCCCTGGCGCCTGGCTAACGCCAGGCTAAGGCTGGCGTTTCAGCTCTAACGCCTGGATAATGCCAGGCAGGATCAGGCATTTGGTCTCTGGCGCCCGGCTATAGCCCGGTGCACTCCTCCCCGCCTCTTGAGCATATTTTCGATGTATTTGCATCCATTTAGCTCGGTTTCCATATCCAATTCAACTACACATGAAATAAACTCCATTAAGCACATAAAACGTGTATTTTTATCATTAACGCACATAAAATGTAAGGTATATAACATGTTAAACCATGCATTCTAGCCTCGCATCAATACATTATTTTCTCTAATGCATCCTACCAAACAACCGCTAATAATCCTGATGCAAGTGTGTTGTATATGTGTCTCAGGTTAACTAATCCCATGTATTCATAATTGCACTGTAAAATATATGTCATAATATTTAACCCACGCGTTACAAATAGCCCAACCAACTTTCATTGACATTAATATAATTTTATGAATTAACAGCTCTAAGGGTCTTTATAAACTTGTTTTTAGTTTTATGACCTTATATCTTATTTTGCACATGAGATATTTATTCTGTTTTTAGTTTATGACCCTATCTCTTTTTTTATACATGAGAGATTTTCTTTTTGTCACAGCCTAAAATCCCTCCTAGTCGTGATGCCACCTAGTCTCTTAGACTAGATAACTCTAACACATATCGTGATATTAACAGATTTAAAGCAATCAACTATCAAACATGAACCAGAAATTTCTATACATAGCCCACAACCAGCAATAGATGTTCAATATCCTAAAATCGGTAGTACAAGTCATAAGCTCTATTGAGTTCACTAGAATAATCTCTAAGTACAAACTGTTCCGAAATAGAATTAAGCAGCAATATAGAAAACAACAGAAGGTGACTCCGAGGCTACGGGATGACAAGTATACCTTGAAGTCTCCACATGAACTCACAATTAACTAACCAGCGACCGGCATACTCTGAGGTATATGGATATGCACAGAAATGTGCAGCAAGCGTAGCATGAGTACACCACAGTGGTACCCAATAAGTATCAAACCCAACCTCGGTAGAGTAGTGACGAGGTCAGGTCAAGACACATACTAGACATGAAAATCTATACAAGATATTGATATAATCTAACAATGAAAAAATAAAGGCAGTTAAAGGACAATTAAGTAATTTATCCACAAAGCTAACAATAGTAGCAAAGCAACAAATGTCAGTAAGAGAGTACATGCGCTAAAGATAACAGGTAACAAAGTACAATACAATCAAAATACAAATGAAAGGAAGCAAGGAAAACAAGAACCACAATCTTTCAACTCATCAAGCTTTTCAACATAAAATGTACAACAAGAATCATACCAAAATACCACCATTTCACAAATCCCAACTCACAAATCATAATCACACGCCATCACGTGCCCACTTTATAAATTACAACTGCACGGACAATCTACGTGTCGCACGGACAACTCACGTGCTAATTCTATTAACAGTAATCTCAAACCCGCACGGGCAACTCATGTGGCAAGAATAACAAGGTCTCATATCCGCACGGACAACTTACGTGCCAACAGTAACAATGTCTTATATCCACACGGATAACTCACATGCCGATAGTTCAGTCCCCACATAGAAGGTAGATATACAATAATTATGGACATCAAAAATTATACTCATGGACTGATATAGGTGAGAGATTACGGTGTATGTTTGTGCAAGTGTACTATCACAACTCGAGTCAACAAGTAAGATCACAAACATCGAATAACACATTGGAAATAACACAACAAAACTCGCAATATGCATGACGCACACAAGATGGTCACACCACCACCCAAATATCATAAAAGACAATGCCCCAGGCCATCACAATTCATCCCCGACAGAGCCCCACCTTGTCTCGCCGTGTGCGCAACAGTAAAGTAAATGCCCACCTTGTCTCACCACACACGCATCAATAATTATCCTACATTGTCCCTCCACATACGCAAACTCAACATACATAGCCCACCTTGTCACGCCGCATATGCAAATATCAATAATAACAATAGCACGGACAACTCATTTGCAAACACCCCGACAATCTTCTCAACAATTTTGCATGCGCCTAAAACATAACAACGCAATATAATAACTCTCACCACATGTGCCCATATGCCGCAACACTTCCATAACAACAATCCCAACATGGCAATCACACATAGACCACGACTTAACAACATTGAATACAACAATAACAACAATAATACGAGAGTACGACAAGTAAATGAACACGAGAACTACGACAACACAATGAAACGGAAGAATAAACTCAACAATGAAAGACATAACAAGTAATAATGAATTCAAATAAGAATAACTCAACAATGAATAATTTATGGAAGAGATAACGTGACAATGAAAGAAGCAATAATTTCAATTAAAGCATATAAGGGTAAATTTGGCAATAAAAGATGGAACATAGACTAACAACTTCAATTAGAGCATGTGAGAGTAAATTCAACAAAGAATGATATAACATGTTATAACAAGTTCAATTAAGTGCATGGAAGAAGTCTAGAAGTCTACACCAGTCAAAATACCACATATAGCCCGTGTACACACTCGTCACCTCGTGTACACATCTTCCACATAATACAAATAACACAATCAAACCAACCCCTAAGGGTAGTTCCCCCACATGAAGTTAGGCAAGATACTTACCTCAACTAGGCTCAATCACTCTCAAAAATAACTTTTACTTGACAATTTACCTCCGCTCGGCTCAAATCTAACCAAGATCAAGTGATCACATCAAATAATGCAAGAGGAACAAGTTCCAATAAGTAAAGCTATGTATTCATACAATTCTCAAAAGTCAATAAAAGTCAACCCGGTCCCACCCGGTCAAAATTCGGGTCTAAGGGTAGTTCTTGACTTCTCATAGCCCCACGAGTCCATATATGTATTTTATTTCAAAATTCAAGTCCATTTCGACTCTCGAAACCTAGATTTTTATTTTTCAAAATATAGACAAAATTTCTCAAAAAATCTCTTAAATTCTTGTGAAGTTGATGTTAAATGTTGTATATAATCATGAAAGATAGTTGAAAATTGGTTAGAATCACTTACCTTAGGACCGTAGATGAAAATCCCTCCTCAAAATCGCCTCCTACCGAGTCTAGGCTTCTTATATATGAAAAATGAGGCCAAAATCCCAATTTCCAACCCTTATGTTCAGGCGCAGGTATCGCAAATGCGACTAGAGACGGATCCAGGAATCAAATCTTATGGGTTTAAATTTTAAGATTTTTAGCATTGAACCCACTATATTTTTAAAGTTATGGGTTCATACCTACTATTTTTGCAATTATAATGAATTTTTACATATAAATTTTTACTCCGCGTCAGAAATTATGGGTTTAGTTCAACGCGTCGGTAGAATACTACATCCACCTCTGAATGCACCCTGGGTGGGAACCCCGTAAATGCGAAGAATGACTGCACAAGCGACATCCATCACATCCTTGGTAATGTCGCAAATTGTCACAACCCCAAATCTTAACTGGTCGCGATGGCACCTATCGTGGAACTAGGCTAGCCACTATCACGTAACTACACATTTATTTTAATATAATTTCTCAAAAATCATAATAATAAGCATACAATATTCTAAGTCTTTAACAAAGCATGATATAATCTAACAGTCTAAACTATTCCCAAGAACTGGAGACAACTGATCACGAGCATCTAAGAATAATACTAACACTGCTAATGTCATAATACACTGTCTCAGAACAAAATATTAAATACTAATGAAGGAAGGGAAATGGAGAAATTGTGGACACTGGACAGGTACCTCGAAATCCCAAAGCTGACGATGAACAATCTTAGATGGCTACTGCTCAGAATCAGTACCTGGATATGCACACAGAGGTGCAGGGAGTAATGATAAGTACGCCAACTCAGTAATAATGAAAATAAATCAAGTCTGAAGATAAGAAAACACACAGCACAGAACACCAATCAACATATAGTAAGATACGAAGTATTAATACAGTATACATTTAATACATAAGTTGAAAACCAGTTTCCATAAAAAGAATCCTTTGAGCAAGTATAATTTCCAGTATTTCTCAGTAAAATTCCCAAAATATCAGTATAAAAGATGAAATGAATCATAATCAAAACTCAGCAAAATATCATTATAAATCTGCCCCTCGGGCCAAATCATCACTCGTAAATCAATCACTCAGCACCTCACCATCACCCAGTAACAGTCACTCAACACCTCACAGTCACTCATGCCTCCCAATCACTCGTCACTCGGCACTCGCACTCAGTAGGTACCTGCGCTCACTGGGGGTGTGTACAGACTCCGGAGGGGGATCCTACAGCCCAAGCGCTATAAACAAGCCAAATCATGACATCAATCACTCTCAGGCACTCGGTCTCTCTCATATCATAACATCCTCACAATATTGGC
This sequence comes from Nicotiana paniculata, assembly GCA_005239505.1. Taxonomy (NCBI): domain Eukaryota; kingdom Viridiplantae; phylum Streptophyta; class Magnoliopsida; order Solanales; family Solanaceae; genus Nicotiana; species Nicotiana paniculata. The sequence continues at coordinate 2,556 of MDKI01242647.1, read as the reverse complement.
CCTCGTCCTCACTCAGTCAGACACTCTCAACATGCCACTCGGGCCATAAATAAACAGGGTTGTCGACCCAAAACAGTATTTCATTTCAAGAATTAATATCAACAAGCGCTGAGTGTCAAAACAATTTATCAGGAAAGACTGAGTGTAAAATCATAATTTATAAGTGAGAAAATATAAGAAAAATAGCCCCCAAAGGGTTAAAACAGATCGGCACTAGGCCCCAAACATAGCTTACAGCCCAATTATATCAAAACATATCAATACTATAAAGAATATGCCTAAAAAGCAGTTTCGCAACTCAATAGTTGCCTAAAAAGGTGCACGTCCCACACTCGTCATCCAGTGTGTGCGTCACTCCAAAACCGTGAAAGGATGTAAAGTCCGGGGTTTCATACCATCAGGATAGGATTTAAAGACATTACTTACCTCAAACTAGCCCGAAAAGCTACTCCGCAACACGTTTTCCCCTCGAATCAACTTCCGAATGCTTCAAATCTATCAAGTTCAGATTTTTCACATCAAAATATGCTAGGGGAATGAAGCCCAATCGAAAAATATCAACTTTATGCACAAAACCCGAAATTAGCCAAAACCCGACCCCCAGGCCCACGTCTCGGAACTCGACAAACTTTATACCAAAATGATCCTCATCATCTCACGATTCTGTACATATAAAGAACGTTGAAATCAGAGTCCAAATGACCCCTCAAATCATCCCTAGAAGGTCTCTTAAACTCGAGCCCTATTTTTCCCCTTTTCCACTGATTTTCCCTAATTAAACACTGTTAATTTAATCCTTAATCACATATTTAACTCAAAAATAGGAAGAAATCACTTATCTAGTGTTGTTTGGTGAAAAATACCTCCTTGAGCTCTCCAAAATCGTCCAAGCCAAATGAAAGAAATGAAAGAAATGGGCCAAAACTCGCTTTTACAACAATCTGCCCAGGCTTCATCGAGTTGTACCTTGCGCTGTGCAGGTTGTACATCCTATTATAATTTTTCCCTGCTGTACACCTTCTATTAAAATGCCCATAAATCCTCGTAGAAATATCCAAATGACAAACGGTTTAAATATTTAGAAACTAGACTCGAAGATCTTTCATTTGATAGGTTGTACACCATATAACTCTTTATATATTCATAGATATGAGCTTCCAAAGTCGGCTCCATGCATTAGTAAATTCTGTCGAAACTGCTTCACTAGCCATCTTCAATCGATCATAACTTTCTGATCAACTGTTCAAATCATGAATGGTTTAACTTTCTGGAAACTAGAATTCAAGGGCTAGAACTTTTATGTTTTGTAAATTTTCAGATTCTTTATATATTTTGATATATATTTCTCCAAAATCAGTTCCCCGATGCACCAGTTGCTGTCCAAAAGTGCAGCAGAAATTTCTGCAGTTTTTTTTCTTTTTCTTTTTTTTGTCCGAAATTCATTTCGTTAACCTTCCGAAATCCACCCAAGGGCCTCAGGACCTTAACCATTTATACCAACATGTCCCAAAACATGATACGAACTCGCTCGAGGCCTCAAATCACATCAAACAACGTCGAAATCATGAATCGCACCCCAATTCAAGCTTAATGAACTTTAGAACTTGAAACTTCTACATTCGATGCCGAAACCTATCAAATCACGTCTGATTGACCTCAAATTTTGCACACAAGTCATATTCGACATTATGGATCTGCTCCAACTTTCGGAATTGGAATCCGACCCCGATATCATAAAGTCAAACTCTCGGTCAAACTTCTCAAAACCTTCAAATTTCTATCTTTAGCCAAATGACTTCAAAATGACCTACGAACCTCCGAATTCACTTCCAATCGCGCTCCCAACTCATGAATAACCATACGGAGCTAATCCCAGACTCGGAATCCCAAACGGACATCAATAACACCGAAATGCACTTCAACCCAGACTTATGAAATTTCTTCTGAAAAGCTAACTTCTACAATTTGCGCCGAAATGCTCCAGGGTCATCCAAAACCCGATCCGAACATACGTCCAAGTCCAAAATCATCATACGAACCTGCTGGAACCTTCGAATCCTGATTCTGAGGTCGGTTACTCATAAATCCAATCCTAGTCAATCCTTCCAACTTAAGGCTCCCGAAACAAGAATTTTCTTTCCAAATTGACTCTGAACTTCCTGAAACTCAATTCTGACCATGCCTACGAGTCATAATACCTGAAACAAAGCTGCTCACAGCCTCAAACTGGCGAACGACGCGTTAGAGCTCAAAACGATTGGTCGGGTCGTTACATTCTCCCCCACTTAAACATGCGTTCGTCCTCGAACGTGCTAAGAACTGCTCTGGAGTTACCTGAAATCACTGTTTAACACTTCGTGCACCTACATGTGCTACCACCACTCAGTTGAATACATTAGCTTGATCAAATCTGAAGACATCCTCTTTTATCCAAACAATAAGTTTAGAACCCAATTCCAACACCTGAAATTCTCTGCCAGGCCTGTTTCCAATATATATAAACACCGTATCAACTACCACACGAGGTACCAAAACATGACTGCATACCTTTGCTGA
>ML345649.1:658-37533 GCA_005239505.1 Nicotiana paniculata | reverse complement strand
AAAATTTGAATCAAGTGAGCTTTTGTCATGAACTTTGTACCACATTGGTAAAAGACAACTACATTTGTGTGTATAAATATAGGATTACTTCTCAGAGCTCTTAAAAGGAGTTGAAGAGGATGTATCCTCGCGCCGTCGTCGTCGCTCGCTCGGCTCGGCTTCGGCTTCGGCTTCGGCTTCGGATTTGGATTCGGATTCGGATTCGGATTCGGATTCGGATTCGGATTCGGATTCGGATTCGGATTCGGATTCGGATTCGGATTCGGATTCGGATTCGGATTCGGATTCGGATTCGGATTCGGATTCGGATTCGGATTCGGATTCGGATTCGGATTCGGATTCGGATTCGGATTCGGATTCGGATTCGGATTCGGATTCGGATTCGGATTCGGATTCGGATTCGGATTCGGATTCGGATTCGGATTCGGATTCGGATTCGGATTCGGATTCGGATTCGGATTCGGATTCGGATTCGGATTCGGATTCGGATTTGGATTTGGATTTGGATTTGGAAAATGATCGATCGATAAGATTATTTTTGGACAAAGTTTATTTAATTAATTATTTAATAATTAAATTAAATGTCAGTTAGTTCATTAACGGAATTAACTGAAATCCAAAAACGCTGCCTTTGCTTGTTTTCCTTCCTGAACAGACACTTTTTTTTCCTGAACATACATCACACCTCTTCCAATAGTTGCCTATAAATTCTGAGGCATGACTTATTTTTCCATACACTGAAAATCACGAATTCAATTATGAATATTGCATTCTACTTCGCAGTCTCTCTCTCTCTCAAATTCGTAAGTGTGATCTTGCTCCGTTATTTGAGTTTGTTGGTATTGCCACTGTTGCAGGAAGGTTATTCCGTTTCATCATGGGAGGATTTAATCCATTACCTTGGCAACTTGTGAGGGGGTTAAAATTCCTTAAGGACACACAAGGAAATTGTGGACTCGAAATATTACTTATCGTTTATATATATTTTCTGTTTCTTTTAACAGTTCTTCTGATTTTCTGAGTTTTAACACAGAGGCGATAACACAACCTTGAATTTAAAATGAACATTACCTTGAAAGAAGGTGTGCATGAAATTGTATTCAATTCCTGCTACCACTGACGTTTTTGAAGGCTTCTGTAGATAGCCATTGTGGAAAAGGTTTTATTCTCATTTTAAAAAGTGATATTCGGTCAAAAATACATATATTTTTTCGTTGTTGCCTCATGTTCTAATATTTTTAATCGTCATTTAAGTATTAATTATATTATTTTATGCTTAATATTATATTTTAACTGTGTAAGAATAATGCGGTTTTAAGATCAAGAAATTTGAAACAAAATTGAATAAAATACGGAAAAAAAAGAAAGAAAATTAAATTAATAAAAAAAAGAGGGACACCCTTTGAATTTTGTCCCCCCAAGTGGAGACAACCAAAGTGGAAATAAGAATTCAAAAGTTTGCAGCTAAGGAATGAAGTTAAAAAACAGTAAAAACAATTCTGTTTCCAGCGCTAGGACCAGCGCTTGGCGCTTGGCGCTCGCCTGTACGCTGTGTTGCGATCATTTTTCTATTTCATTCGAGACAAGGTTATTTCGGTCCTAACTCGTATAAAAGGGGTCATAACACTATAAAAAATAAGTAAATTACGGAGGTTTATTTGCTAATGTTATGACTAACCTCCATAATTTATATAGTTTTGTGAAGGTTTATTTACGGAGATAATAACTAACCTCCGCTATTTTCATAGTTTTGCAACTCCACAGATTTATACAATTTACGGGGTTTAAAACCTCCGCAACGTTATACAATTTACTGGGATCTAATACGTCCGCAAAATTATACAATAATAGCGGGTAATTATACAGTAATATTTCACACTACCCCTTTTCCCCAATCTTTTCAGAAACCCGCCTTTTCCCAATTTTACTCTAATAATCTCTCTCTGATTTCCGCTCTTCTTCCGCGCCCTTTCTCCTCGTCTTTGTGCTTGGCTTCTTCTTCCATTAATCCCTAATTTGTTGATGAAGTAATTTCGTTTGGGGTTTTAGGAATACAATTTTCACTTGATTTAATAGAAGTGAAAGAGAGCTGAAAACACGGAGAAGTTTTCTCTTGATTCGAAAATCTCTGAAACTAAGTACTCTTTATCTTTATTAGGGCAAACACATTGGTACACTATGCAGATAACTACTTTCTTCTGCTCTTTTATCATCTTTTTTTTTTAGGTATCTTTCATGCTTTGTGGCAGAATAATAAAGGTTAAGATTTCGTTTGGGGATTTTGGATTTTGAGTTTATAGTTTGATTTTGGGAAATTGGTTGCAGGCTCCAAAGAAAGGTGTAGCAGTAGCAGCAAAGAAGAAACCAGTTCATGCGAAAGTGGTGAATCCACTGTTCGAGAAGCGCCAAAGCAGTTTGGGATCGGTGGTGCATTGCCGCCCAAGAAGGATCTGACCCGTTTCGTGAGATGGCCTCAAGTTGTTCGTATCCAGAGGAGAAGGAGGATTCTTAAGCAGCGTTTGAAGGTTCCTCCTGCTCTTAACAAATTCTCAAAAACCCTTGACAAGAACCTTGGTATGTTTTGAATTCAACAGCTTTGTCTCTCTTAATCGCTAGATGTAATTTTCGTTCTATATTCAAGAAATAGTAATTGCTGAAGAATTGCTTAGTTCTCATTTCTGATCTCCACATTTTTTGCTTTAATTCTATCTTTCAATTTGCATTTTGGGTATGTCAGCAATATATTTTCTCTTAATCGCTATTTCACATTCAGAGGGTTTATTTGAACATTATCTGTTTGTTGTGCGCTGATTGTGTTATGAAGATTGATGTTGATTTTGCAGTTATGAATCAAAGTTTGGATGTATATGAGAGCCAAATCTGTTTTGCTCTAAAACAGTTGAATCATCATTTGTTATGTGTATTTAGTTATTCTTTTTGGGTTTAACTTTAGTGAGATATTTATTCAACTTGTTGAATAATCTTTGTGGGATTATATTGGGTATGTTGTTGTTGAATAATCATCTAAAGGGCAGACGTAGGAGATAGGGAAATTGTTGGTGTTCAGTTTTTGTTTATATTATAGAATAGTAAGATGTCGCTGCTTTGTGTATAATCATCTGGGGGTTATGTTCCGCAAACAAAACCACATACTTTTTCCAGACGAACTATTAGGATTTTACCTAAGTGCCTAATGTGAAAATGCCATTACCTTGAAGAAATCTCCAATCCCCTCGAGAGGATTTCTACGTCGAACGCCATAGAACTTTTCTGCAATTTCATCTAGCAACTAAACCACAAAAACACTAAACATTAGGAGCATAACCATCACATTAATCTGAAAGAGAAAAGTCTTGTTTTTATGCATCACATTAGCTAAAGAGAGAAACATGTGAAAAGATATAACAAAGTACGGAAATATCTCAATAAGAGATACCAACTCACTTCATTAAATGTAGATTCTCTATCTATACTAGACTTGTAGGTTTGTCTCAACATATTAAACAGAGGTAAAGCATCCCTCTGCAACCTGTATCATGAATTGAGTTTGTGAACTATGAATGACACAACTTTATAATGTTAAAAGGAAGCCGAAAGAAATTTTACTTTCAACACTTGAAATTTTGTGTGCTAAATTTAAGGTTTCTGTTAATGCTTGATTAATTATTTGATTATTGATGGTTGTCAACTAAGGTTTCTGGATGTCCTTTACCTCTTGTTTATAATCATTGAGCTTGTACTTGTGTAATCTTCCTAGTCCTATTAGATATTTGGTTGGTTGAAGGGGTTTGCTTTATTTAGTCGTCCTATTCTTTATTATGGGATTTTCAAGTTTGGTAGTGTTTATGATTATAGATGGCTTTTGTTGTATGTATTTATTGCTTCATAGTTAATATTCTGTATTCTAATAATAGAAAACTGATATTTTCGCTTTATATTTTGCAAGGTTCATCAGTTGCACTTGAAAGTTAATACTTTTTTATGAATAAATCTTGGATTAGAAAGCCAAGGAACACGCCGGAATATTTATTTGGTTTAAATCAGTTTTTAGATTTTGCATTTGCTAATGTTGTTGTTGGAGATAGAATAAAGTGTCCTTGTCCTAAATGTGGATTCACAAAGTGGCATACTAGAGAGGTAGCGTTCGATCATTTGGTTTGCAAATCATTCCCTCAAAACTATGTCACTTGGAATATTTATGGTGAAAGAAATATACTGCCTAATTCTATAAATAATGTGGTTATACAGGATATATTAGCTCCTGAAAATCTAGTAGAATTATTGATCAATGAAGCATTTGGGGGCCTAAGGCACGATGGGGTTGATGTAGGTCCGTCAGAAGTAGCGGGTGGTGAAGAAAGATTAAATGATGAGCCTGTTTCAAACGATAATGACTTTTTTGAGTTGCTTAGAGATGGAAGTCAAGAATTGTACGAAGGGTCCAAGTACTCAAAACTAGAATTTTTATTAAAACTGTATCACATAAATTGTTTGTTTGGGCTAAGTGACAAGGGAATGACGATGATACTAGATTTGTTGAGGGACGCATTTACCTTTGCACGTATCCCTCAGTCTTTTTATGAGGCCAAGAAAACTATCAGCAAGCTTTGTCTTGATTATATCAAGATAAATGCTTGTCCAAATGATTGTATGTTATTTTGGGGGAATGATGCTAATGAGGGAACATGTAAGTATTGTCACACTTCTAGATGGAAGCCTAACAATAAGATAAATGAAGATCTTGTGGCTGCTACGGGTAACAAAAAAACCAAGAAGAAAACTAAGAAGTCTGCAAAAATTTTGCGTTACTTTCCATTAAAACCAAGGTTGCAGAGATTCTTCATGTGCTCTAAAATAGCAAAATATATGAGATGGCATGCTGAGGATAGTAGCAAAGATGGAATCATGAGGCATCCTAGAGATGTTGAGGCATGGAAGAAGTTTGATACAACTTTTCCTGAATTTGCCTTTGATCCTCGGAATGTTCGGCTTGGCCTAGCTAGTGATGGCTTAAATCCTTTTGGCACGATGAGTACTAATTATAGCATTTGTCCAGTCATTTTAGTTCCATACAACCTTCCTCCTTGGTTGTGTATGAAACAACCCAATTTTATTCTCTTAATGATCATTCCTGGTCCACGTACGGCGGGAAATAACATACATGTTTACCTACAACCCCTTATTAAGGAGTTGAATGAGTTGTGGAGTGAAGTGTCGAAACTTTTGATTCATCAAAGAAAGGGATGTTTAGATTGCGAGCTGCTCGTATGTGGACAATTAGTGACTTTCTTGGACTCGATATCTTATCTGGTTGGAACTCACATACTGGTTTAGCATGTCCCACTTGTAATTTTGATGCAGAACCTTGTCGACTTCGCCATAGTAGAAAGTGGTGCTTTATTGGTCATCGTAGATTTTTAGCAAGAAATCATAAATTTAGACTGATGAAGCATCACTTTGATGGAAATGTGGAACAAAGAAACCCACCAAGAAAGTTATCCGGATCTGATATTTTGCAACAAGTGAAAGATATTGATGTTACATTTGGAAAACTGGCTGAATTGAATGAGAGAAGAAAAAGATCTAGGCAAAGAAATATTGGGCAAGGTGCAGCACCACAATGGAGGAAAAAAAGCATATTCTTTAATCTTCCATATTGGGAGTTTAACTCGCTGCGCCACAATTTAGACGTCATGCACATAGAAAAGAATGTGTTTGACAATATTATATATTCTTTGCTCAATGATAAAGACAAGTCAAAAGATAATATTAAGGCGCGAAAAGATCTGCAAGATATGGGTTTAAGGCGTGATCTTTGGCCTGATGAGAATGATGAGTGTCGACTTGCTGTGTTTACCATTCCAAAGGAAAAGAAAGTGGCTTTCCTCACAACTTTAAAGAATATTTCTGTGCCGGATGGTTACTCGAGTGATATTTCTGGTTGCATTGATCTGGACCAAAGGAGAATCGTTGGATTAAAGAGTCATGATTGTCACATTATTATGGAGCAATTGCTACTAATAGCAATTCGCAATGTGCTGCCAAAGGAGGTTGTTGCAGTCTTAGTAGAGCTTTCCTCTTTTTTCAGAGAACTTTGTCTTAAAAGTTTGAGTTTGGCGGATCTAGAAAAGTTACAAGATCGCATTATGCTCACACTTTGCCACTTGGAGATATTATTTCCACCAACGTTCTTTACTGTAATGGTCCATTTAACTGTCCATCTAGTAGATGAAGCAATACAAGGTGGTCCGGTACATTATAGGTGGATGTATTTTGTTGAAAGGTAAAATATTTCTTATCCGAAATTTTGATGTATGTAATATTGATTCAAGTTAAGTGCTTATTCTAAACATGTTTCATTTTATGTTATAGATTGTTAGGTCATTTTAAGTCCCTTGTAGGGAATAAGGCGCAACCAGAAGGTTCCATAGCTGAAGGTTACATTGTTGAATAAGCTCTAACTTTTTGTTCTCGTTACTTTGGGGGGATTGAGTCAGGGCTTAATAGGCCTAGACGTGTGAATGATGAACCAATTCTTAATGAGGCTTCTGAAGTGTCCTCTATCTTCCCTCCACAAGGTAAACCAGCTGGAGGCTCCTCAACGTTCCCCTTGACTCCATTGGTGAAGACGCAAGCTCATCGATATGTGTTGTTTAATTGTGCGGCAGTGAAGCAATTTATTGAGTAAGTAAATAAAATTAATATGAATATTGGCAAAAGTTTAGAGTTATAATAATTAAAAGTGGTATAGTTAGCTCATTTGAAGTGAGTTTAGGGATCACATAAGAAAGAGCACAAGAGGATGGAGACCTTCAGCATCAGATTTAGAGAGGAGGGTTAATAGAGAGTTTCCTGATTGGTTCCCATAACGAGTGAGTGGATGGTGTAATAATTTTTGTTTCACATAGCTTTTCTCGTTGGATTTAATATGCTTGACTAAAATAAGTTTGTTATTATTAGATTATGAACCCAGAAATTGCAGACACCATCTCTACTGATCTGAATTTCCTAGCACGAGGTCCACCTCCAGATGCTAGAAGGTTCACTGCTTATAACATCAATGGATTCAAATTTCGAGTTTTGTCTAGAGATCAAGGATTAAAAACTCAAAATAGTGGAGTTTTCCTTACTTCTGACACCTCTTGTGTTGCATCTAGTGCTGATAGAAGTGCAAGGCAGGCAGACTTGCCATACTATGGGAAGTTAGCAGATATTATTGAGCTTAATTATTATCGATTCACAGTTGTGCTCTTCAAATGCCAGTGGGCAGACACTACTCGAAATAGAGGGTTCAAAAGAGATGCTTGGAATTTTAATTGTGTCAATTTTTCTAGATTGATTCATATTGGTGATCGTGAGGATGATGATCCTTACATTGAAGCATCTCAAGCAAATATGATTTACTATGTTGATGATGAAACGGATAAAGAATTGAGTGTGGTTGTACATCTAAAGCTGAGAGATTTATTTGAAATGGGAGAGGTTGATAAAAATGAAATATATGAGAATCAACCATACCAGCAACAAGATCTTGAACAATTTTTTGATGATGCTTATGAGATATCCAAATTGCAATAGATGAGCATATGTCTGAATAGGAAACCTTCCGAAGTTGCTGAGTATCTGGGTTTGATTACTGCTGGTTTTTTCACTATTTTTACTACTGTTGCTGTTTCGTTTGGCTGGAGTTTGGCTTCCTTGTTCACTGCTGGTTTTCGATGGATGTAAATTGGTACTTGTTTTCCATTTTTTATCCTTGGACATACATCTGGGCTGTAGATGTTAGTAAAGATAATGCTCAGTTTCAGTCTAGGAGATTACTACATCTGGATAATGGAGTACAAGCTTCTCCCTAGCTGTGTGCTACCCTGAAAAGAATCCGTAATACTACAGCAGTTTGTTTTAGTTTCCTTTTAGTGATTTTTCTCTAAGTTTGGCATAACCTTTGTTTTACTACATTTTCCTTTGTACTAGCAGAGTTTTGATTGCAGATATGCCGAAGACCAAACTTTTCCAGAACTTACAAAAGTCAGTTCAATTAGCGTCTTCTTCACAATCCATGGGGCAGACAACTCCTTGCATTCATCCAACTCCTTCTTTTCCGGCGACATCACTACCAACTCCTTCATTTCAACCCACAAGACATCAAACCGCTTTATTTCAGGCCTCAACACAGCCAAGACAGCAAGCTCTTTCATTTGAGGCCATGGGGCAGACAACTCCTTGCATTCAGCCGACTCCTTCTTTTGAGGCGACATCACTACCAACTCCTTCATTTCAACCCGCAAGACAGCAAACCGCTTCGTTTCAGGCTACAACACTGCCAACTCCTTCATTTCAGTCTACGGGACAGACAACTCCTTCATTTCAGGCCACGGGACAGACAACTCCTTCATTTCAACCCGCAAGATAGCAAAACGCTTCATTTCAGGCTACAACACTGCCAACTCCTTCATTTCAGGCCACGGGACACACAACTCCTTCATTTCAACCTCCAATTAATCCCACACCAGCACAAGCAACATCCAATAAGCGTGGTAAACGTGAATCTTCACATCATTGGACTGTCGATGGAATAGGTAATCATTATCCTTTTGTTGTTGTATAGGCATATATGTGGAATTGATTCTGATAATTCTAGCTAGCCTTTTGAAAGAAGTGGCACCAAACATTGATACAAATTTAGTAGCCGTTTAATTTCCCTGTTTGTTAAAGTAGTGTTGGCCAAAAAAGAGAAAGGGAAAGACACATTTATTTGTTTAGACAAATATAATTACCTGTATCTTGAAGTCATAGGAGAAACAGTGTTGCCTTTCTGCAGAGTCTGATTCTGGTTATAACTAGAGGAACCTAAAGGAGGGAGAATGAGTTTTGACAGGTTGTAAAAACTGAGATTTCCCAAACCTGATTTACCCCTCATGTGATCATCTTCCTTACTCCCTGCATGTTACACTGGAAATCAGTTTCATTAAGTTGATCAATTCTTTTGTTGATAAAAATCTACTCTTTTATTAGTATTGCTACAAGTTATAATTTTCGTATTGAGGGCTTGAACTGAAACTCACCTTGCATTGGATTTGCATCAGTAGACTCCTTGGCTTTTCCATTAACACTTTGTTCTTCTTGGTGCGAGAAATTAACTTTCTCTTACCTTCACTTTTTTGCTTTTATTTTTATTTATTAAAGATTCACATGGAGATACCTAAAGGCTCAAAGACTAGAGAAGCATTAAGTTTACAGGGAGAACGTGTTGTGGTGGAGTTTGATGGCTTGGATCCGATTGGCGAAGCACAAGGCCTTCTTGCAGGCGTATGTGACATTTTAGCAACCGACTGTACCATGTTTCCAATTGGCTTTAATAAATGGCCGGATATGCCTAAGTCATACTTTGACGATTACTTTAATAACATTATAAAGGTATAAGTTCTATATCTTTATAACTATATCTCTATTTTGTCTTTTGTTTTTATATTTGTGTATAAAAGATAAACTAACCACTATGGTACTGATAATTACTCAAAATTTATTTTTGAAGCCTCATTTCTGTTTTATGACCATTGAGGAAGTTGCATGAGGATATGTTTATCGCTCTATTTCAAAGAAGTGGGCTGCAAGTAGGCAAAAGTTGTGGTATGAGTTTAAAGACCCACTTAAAACCAAAGATGAGATTATGAATAATGTTCCGGTAGGTATTAGTCGGGAACAATGGGCTTCCTTTGTGAACTACCGTTTTAAAGAAGAAACTCAGGTATTTTTCTGAAACATCACATTGAAATGCATAAAAATATGATTATTCATTTATATAAATGTCTGAAATGTATCTTATTCTTAGAACATGTGTAAAAGAAATGCTGAATATCGGAAGAAACAAACAGTTCCACACACCGGTGGCTCCAAACCTAATTCTAGAAGAAGGGCTGAAATGGTAAAAGATGTTACATTATTTTCCTTACTTTACTATTTAAATTTTAGATATTGTATCTATTTCTTTTACTTTTATTAAACTATTCTAACTTATTTTGTTTTCATACATAGATGGCTGAGACAGGGAGTAAACCTGGACGAGCACAACTTTATCTTGCTACACATACGAAACAAGATGGATCATCTGTAAATGAGGAGGCAAAAGAAATATGTGTAAGTCACAAACTTAACATTGCATCTTTTTTCGACATGGAACTTCAAGAACATCTTTTGTTTCATAAATGCTTATGTAATGCAGCCTTCTTGTAAGTACCTATTGGTTCTATATTTGGCCTTGAGTCCTTGATGTAATGGTGGCTGGAATATGACCACTGAGCTTATTCTTACTCAAATCCAACACTGAAAGATTTTGCAATCTATATATGACATCTGGGATTTGATTATCCAAAAGATTGCTCTTTAAATTCAAAGTAACAAGAGCTGAAAGATTGAAGAAACTAACAGGAATAGTTCCATTTATGGAATTATTAGATAAATCAAGAAGATCAAGCCTTGTAAGTGCACCTAATTCATTAGGAATAGTCCCATTAATTTGGTTATGACTAAGATTAATCTCCTGAAGCATACTTAATTTGCTAATTGAAGCTGGAATTTTCCCATATAAAAGATTGTGATCAAGGGTAAGATAGTGTAGTTGATAAGAGTTATTGTTGACAAGAGCATTACCCCAAGTATCAGGAATAGAACCAGAAAGATTGTTATGTTCAAGTGCAAGAAAAGTAAGAGAATGAGATTGAGTAAAACTTACTGGGATTGAACCTGAAAGTGCATTGTAGCTCAAGTTGAGTCTGTATAAAATTGATGCCAAAGAGAAACAATTTTTTGCATGAGAGAGTATGCATTAGATATGTTCCAGATATGTTACCCCGAAGCAAATGTCGCTGTAATTTTTTATTTATGTAGTGCTTTGTTGTACTTCCCTGCAATTTTTTGTCTAGATTTTGTTGTTAGTATACATAGTAAATACACTGTTGCTTGCTCGAATCTGCAGTTATATTCTATTTTATTTTCAAACTTCCTTGGTTAAATTTTCGTTCGACATCTCTTGTTAGCAAATATCCATTAAACTTTAAGTCATTTTCAGCAGTGGAATGGTGTATTGACTTATATATGCAAAATGGTGTTCTTGAGTTGCTTTATTTTATCCAGTTCAATCAAGTTTTGGTGATCTTTAAGTTATGAATGTTTTGTCTTTATTTTTTGATATGTATTGTGTTTAGGAAAAATTGAGCTAGCAATGAGTGAAAGTACAGTGGATGAGTCTGAAATCTATCTCTCCAAATGATGCTGTTGGTAAGGTGCTAGGCAAATAACATCCTGGAAAGGTGAGATGTTTGGGATTAGGAGCTACTCCAAGCAATACTTTCAAAGAGACAAATCTTCGTCGTTCTGGTAATATTAGAATTGTGAGTAATAATGTTGGATGTTCTTCTTCTGGATGCCAAGAGAAGTACAATCAATTGATGAATACTCTCAAAGCATACATGATAATGAAGGAAGGGTCAATACTAGAACAATTTGCTGGGATCTTTGCTTCTACTCCTACAACGGTATGCTAAGTTCTTTTATTTTTGGTGCAAGGAAAGAACTTGTTTTGATTTCATAGTACCTTATAAAGTAGGTTTGGAATTTTACTTTTTTCTGAATAACTCTTCAATTGAAGCTGAACTTGTGTTTTTCTTTTTATACTTTTTGCTGCAGCCATGTGATGCAGGTAGTGAACCCGTTTCACCAACGGATGCAAGATCTTCTGGTGCTAGTAATCCCAGTGACCATTGAGATTCAATTTAATTGAAGTGGATGTATTAGGACAATGTAATTGCTGACTAATATAGATGGTTAACTATGTTCTAATTTAGCTTGATGACATATGAATTACTCTGTCATAGTATTTTTCATGGTTAATGAAATATTGATGTTTCTTAATTTTAATGTTTTGGTTTAAGTATAAATATGTCAATTGATATTAGGGAAAGGGTATGTCAAATTGATGATAAAAATCAATTCTATAATATATTTAAAAATAGATATGGATAATTAAAACCCCCAAAGAGAAATTGATTAGATTCTATGGTGTACACATAGGAAATTGCGGGGGTTTACAACCCCTACACTAAAAAGAAAAAATTTTTAAAAAAATAATCTACTTTCGCTTATGAAATTGCGGAGGTTAACAATTGCAATTTGCAGAGGTTATGAACCTCCGGTATTTGCTGTCACGGCGGTTCGGTAAACCCCCGCATTTAACTGCCGCAATTAATAGTGGCGATGCTTACTGCGGGAGTCTGCTCAACCGCTGTGACAACAAATAAACCTCCGCAAATTGCAATTATAACCTCCGCTATTTACCCGTTTTTTGTAGTGTAAACCTAATTTAGAGTGGATCTAACATATTTTGAAGGAAAATTCACGTGAGGGGAACACACACCACGCTTGGAGGAGGCTTCTACCTAGTTTTTCTTCTCTTCTCTTCCTTTAATTCCATAGTTTATTAATCTAGAGTTTTGGGTGCTACATGAATGTTGTAGTTTGAAGTTTGAATCGTTCTTATTATTTTATTATATTGGTTGTTTATTCAATCTTGCGCTTAATTATTTGATTGCTTGATCACCGATTGAATACTATCTATGAATCTAGGATTGAAATCGGGAGAGAGAATTCTAGATTCCATATAAAATTGAGTAGAGCAAGATCTTAATCTTGGGGGGGGGGGGAGGGATTTGCGGTTAGGATAGGAATATACCTAATCGCCTTGCTTGGTTATTATACGGGAATTATTAATGTGTTCTTGTTAATCCTAATTTCAAAGGAATATAGGCGTTAGGTTAGCTTGAATAGACGAGTAGTACTTCGTGTAACGACCTGACCGGTCATTTTGCATTATCGGACCTCGTTCCCCTAAATGAAACTTTCCATAGCGGCTTTTTATGATTTATGACTTTCGGGGACTGGTGGTCCGGGATTCGGAGGTGTTTAGAGTGCTATAGGAACAATTGGTTCCTTAAGGTTGGCCTTTAAGGCCAAGTTTGACCTCGGTCAACATTTTGGGTAAACGACCTCGGAATCGAGTTTTGTCGGTTCTGGTAGCTTCGTGTGAGGATTTTGCACCTGGGAGTATGTTCGGAATGCGTTTCTGATGACCCGGAAGAGTTTCGGCGCCCAATATTGAAATAAGAAGTTCCTTAAGTTCCTATTGTGGTTTTGGACGTGTTTTTGTGTTATCAAGGTCCGAACGGAATTCCGAGACCGAGAATAGTCCCGTTATGTCATTTATGACTTGCCTGCAAAATTTGGTGTCATTTCGAGTAGTATAGGTCGGTTCGGCGCGTTGTTAGCGAAGTATAGAAAACTTAAAGTTCCTAAGTTTGGTTCTTGGGGTTTTGAGGTGTTATTTTGAGTTTTAGCATTGTTTTGGGTGTTCCGAAGGCTCGAGCGAGCCCGTATTATGATTTGGGACTTGTTGGTATATTTGGACGGGCGCTCGGGTGAGCCCAGGTGCCTCCCGGACACCACACGAGGCCAAAAACCAGCTGAAATAACTACTGCTGCACCTGTTCTGGTGTGACCGCTGGTGTGACCCCAGCCTCGCAGGTGCGACCCCAGAGGTCTGGCTAATTATCGCAGGTGCGGACAGAGTTCCGCAGGTGCGGTCTCCACTCCGCAGGTGCGGTCCCAGGCTCCCCAGTCCATTTCCGCAGGTGCGAGTCTTTGCTCGCAAGTGCGAGACTGTAGGTGCAGTCCTCGAGCCGCAAGTGCGAAAACACTGTTCAGACAGTGTGTTTTTATACACGGGTTTAATTCATTTTTTTCTCATCTTCTTCTTCTTCCTTGGGGCGATTTCCACCATTTTAGAGGGGCAAACGACTTGGTTATTAAAGATAAGTAAATTCTACTCTAATATTAGCCTCATGCATGAATTCCTAGTTAAGTTTAATCACATAACTAGTGAAAAAAAAATCAAGAATTGGGTAGTAACCTAGGGCTTTCGATAATTTGAGAGTTTACCCGTAAATTTGCTATGGAAAAGTCAAAATCGTATATTAATGATCCTTAGGCTTTGTGTGAGGGTTTCCTTAGAGAATTATTGGGATCCGAGCATGCGGGTCTAGGGTCGGATTTTAGATTTTCTTCAAGAATGGTGAATTTGGCTAAATAATAGGAGAATTCCATGCTTTGAATATAAATTAATGTATTTGTATAACATTTGGCTAGTTTCGAGTCGTCGGGTGTAGAGTTCGGGGTTTCGGGCGCCTTCTCGGTCCGGGAGAGTAAATTCGACGCAAAGTGAGTCTCCTTTCTAACCTTGTAAGGGGGAATTGTCCCCCTAGGTGATTTAAATGCTCTATGTGATAATTTGTGGGGGCTATGTACGTGCAAAGTGACGAGAATCCGTACATATCAACTATTACTATCATGTCCGGGTAGTTAGACCCACATCATGCCTTGTGTTTTACTCGATATGAACTATATGCTTAATGAATTAATGTTACATGTTGCTTATTTCCCCGAAGTTATGAAATTTGAGAAAAAACATGTGAGAAATTGTTCACTGAAAAGTATTCTCTTTTAAAAAGGAATAATGTGTGTGCATGTGACCGCTTCGCAATTTACATTCCGCGAGCGGAATGTGATTTCCCCCACTCTTATGGGAACGGGCCATACGCCACGGCGGATTGAGAGATGCACTTTTGGTACGGGCCGTTCGATCCTCGTCAGTGCATAGAGAGGTTGAGAGATGCAGTTTTTGTACGGACCGTTCGATCCTCGGCAGTGCATAGATGTGAGTACTTTGTGGAGATGTGCACTTTTGGTACGTGCCGTTTGATCCTCGGCAGTGCACGGGAATGACTATCTTATGAATCCGACCAGTTGTCCTTACCCTGTATGCATATGATTTATTTGTTACTAAATTCATGGATATTGATCTGACAGATATTTGGGGAAGAAGTGAAGTGGTAATTGTTTCATTTATTCCCAGTATTCTTCCTGGATTTCAGTACCTTACATATATACTTGTTGCTTCACTGTCTTTACATACCTACTATTTTCATTATATTCTGTTAAATTATACTGTTGGACCTTAGTGAGTGTCATGTCGACCTCTCGTCACTACCTCTTCGAGGTTAGGCGGGATACTCACTGGGTACATATATATTTATGTATTCATGCTGCACTTCTGTACTAATATGTACAAGTTCTAAGGATGGTGCTTCTGGTTATTCGACCGGAGCTTGACGTATATTCTGGACCTGACTCCACGGTGAGCTGCCTCCCTTGGCGATTCTCAGTAGTGCTATGAAGTTATCTTTTGTTTATTTCTGTCTACTTTCTCAGACAGCAGTACAGTTTGTATCATCTTTTGTATATTCTACTAGTTCGCCTGTTGACTTGTGACACTAGTTCCTGGCACGCACATAGTAGATTCTTTATTTTGGGACTGTATATATTGGATCATGATCATTGTGGCTGTATTTACTTAAGTTGGTTAATGTTTCCGCTTTTATTTAAATGATCTAAGCTTAAAACTTTGGGAATATATGGGGTTGGTATGTCAAATAAGGATAATCTCACTAGTAAACAACTGTTGTCTTGCCTGACTCCGGTGTTGGGCGCCATCACGACCTGTGTTGAAATTTGGGTCGTGAGAACATGGTATCAGAGCACTAGGTTCATGTAAGTCTCACAAGTCACGGGCAAACCCAGTAGAGTCTTGCAGATCGGTACGGAGACATCTGTACTTATCTTCAGGAGGCTATAGGGTGTTAGGAAACCTCTCTTTGTTCTTATTCTATCGTGCAATCGATGATTTATTAAATTCATTCTTCTATTCTCTTACAGATGGTGAGGACGCGCGCTGGCAGAGGCCGGGGGAGGGCACCGACCCGTGGTAGGGGGCGAGGGCGTCCCATAGCTATTCCGGTCCCGCCACCAGAGGACCCTATTATAGAGGAGCAGGATGAGGTGCCTCCAGCACATCCTGCACCAGTAGACTTTATGACGGCACCAGGCTTCCAAGCAGTCATGGGCCATATGATGAGATTTATGGACACTATGTCCCAGGATGGTTTATTTCCAGCAGATCCTGCCACTTCTCAGGTGGGAGGGGGAGCCCAGACCCCTACTGCCCAGGCTGGAGGACCGACAACAGCATTACGACAACAACATTACATCATACCTCGGGTACACTGCCCGTGGGTGGGGTGCAGCCTGTTGCAGCAGCACCTGAACCTAGACCAGCTATGGACGGTGATCCGCAGAATTTATTGAATAGATGGACCCGATTGCACCCTACGGTCTTGGGGGGTGAGTGAGGCAAGGACGCCTATTATTTTGTGGGTAGGTGCAGGGACAGACTGCACAACATGAGGATACTAGAGTCCTATAAAGTGGATTTTACTACCTTCCAGTTGGAGGGCAGAGCTCGCAGATGGTGGCAGTCCTACATTCTCAGTAGGCCAGCAGATTCTCCTCCTATCACCTAGGAGCAGTTCACACAGATGTTTCTGGATAGTTATATCCCACCATCTGAGACGGAAGAGCTGCAGTACCAGTTTGAGCGGCTAGAGCAGGGGCAAATGTCAGTGACAGATTATGAGGCCAAATTTTCAGAAATGTCTCGCCATGCACTTATGATATTGCCTACCGACGCTGAGAGAGTGCGGAGATTTGTGGCGGGGTTACATCTAGGTATTAGGGCCACCATGGCCCGAGAGGTGGAAATGGGTACTCCTTATCAGCTCGTGGTAGAGATTGCTCGCAGGATCGAGGGGTATTGGTCGAGGAGCAGGGAGCAGGGGCGGCAGGATAAGAGGGCTAGATTCTCTGGAGATTTCAGAGGCGCCCCAACTAGGGGCAGGGGTTAGTATAACAGTGGTCAGCCCAGCAGGCCTTTATATTCAGCACCTCCACCACCTCCCCGAGGTGTTCCAGCGAGGCCTCATTTCAGCGCCATGCCAGAGCGTTCCTACCGTTCTCCAGCCATTCAGAGTTTGCACAGTGGTTATCCCAGTAATCCGAGATCCTGTAGCCCTTACTTCAGTGCTATGCCTGAGGGCTCTCATCGCCCTCCGGCCATTCAGGGATCTTCTTCGGGGCAGCAGATTATGCCACCTGGGAGTTGTTATGAGTGTGGAGAACCAGGTCATATGAGGAGGCAGTGTCCCAGCTTTCGAGGCAAGGCCGTACAACAGGGCTATCATCCGATGCGTCCGGCACCAGCAGTTCGGCCACCTAGAGGTGAAGGATAGGTCGGCAGGGATCGTCCTAGAGGTGGAGGCCAGTCAGGGGGAGGTCAGGAAGCTTCTGTTCACTCTGGTGGAGCCCAGTCTTCCGATACTCCAGCCAGATTCTATGCCATTTCGACCATATCAGATGCAGTGGCCTCAGACGCCGTGATCACAGGTATTATTTCAGTATGTGGTAGAGAGGCATCAGTGTTATTTGATCCAAGATCCACTTATTCCTATGTTTCGGTCTTATTTGCTCATTTTCTGGATGTCCCTCGTGAGTCCTTGGGTTCACCTATTTATGTGTCCACTCCTATGGGTGATTCTGTGGTTGTAGACCATATTTGCCGGTCTTGTGTGATTTCATTTTGTGGGTTCGAGACTCGAGCGGATCTATTATTGCTCGACATGGTGGATTTCGAGATTATTTTAGGCATGGATTGGCTATCTCCTTATCGTGTCATGCTAGATTTCCATGCCAAGCAGTTACCTTAGCCGTGCCCGAGTCGCCTAGGCTGGAGTGGAGAGGTTCCTCAGTTAGTACAGCCAGTTGGGTTATTTCATTCTTGAAGGCTTGACATATGGTCGAGAAGGGTTGTCTAGCTTATTTTTCTTATGTGCGTGACACCACTACCGAGTCTCCGACGATTGATTCAGTGCTAGTGGTTCGAGAGTTTGCGGATGTATTTCCTTCGGATCTTCCGGGCATGCCTCCAGACCGTGATATCAATTTCTGCATGGACTTAGCTCCAGACATCCGGCCTATATCTATTCCTCCGTACCGTATGTCTACGAAAGAGTTGAAGGAGTTGAAGGAGCAGCTTGAAGAGTTGTTAGCTAAGGGGTTCATCAGACTGAGTGTATCGCCGTGGGGTGCTCCAGTTTTATTTGTGAAGAAGAAGGATGGTCTATGCGGATGTGTATTGATTACCACCAGTTGAACAAGGTTACCATTAAGAACAATTATCCCTTGCCGCTCATCGATGATTTGTTTGACCAGTTGCAGGGTGCTCTTGTGTTTTCTAAGATTGATTTGTGATCGGGGTATCATCAGTTGAGGATTCAGGCTTCAGATGTTCCGAAGACTGCTTTTCGTACGAGATATGGCCATTATGAGTTCCTGGTGATGTTCTTTGGATTGACTAATGCCCCAACATCATTCATGGACTTGATGAATAGGGTGTTCAGGCCGTATATTGATTCTTTTGTCATTGTCTTCATTGATGAAATTTTGATTTACTCACGTAGCCTGGGGGAGCACGAGCAGCATTTGAGAGTTGTGCTCCAAACTTTGCGAGAACAGAAGCTATATGATAAGTTCTCCAAGTGTGAGTTTTGGTTGGATTCTGTGGCATTTTTGGGGCATGTGGTATCCGGAGAGGGTATCAAGGTTGATCCTCAGAAGATCGAGGCAGTTTAGAGTTGGTCGCGTCCTACTTCTGCTACAGATATCAGAAGCTTTTTGGGCCTAGCAGTCTATTATCGCCGATTTATGGAGGGTTTCTCTTCTATTGTAGCTCCATTGACTAGATTGAATCAGAAGAATGCCCTGTTTCGACGCTCTGACGAGTGTGAGGCGAGCTTTCAGAAGCTCAAGACAGCATTTACCTCAACACCAGTTCTAGTATTGCCTTCCGATTCTGGGATGTACACAGTATATTGCGACACTTCACGCGTTGGCTTGGGGTGTGTATTGATGTAGGAGGGGAGAGTTATTGCTTATGCTTCACACCATCTGAAGGTTCATGAGAAGAATTACCCTGTGCACGATTTGGAGTTGGCGGCGATTGTTCACGCTCTTAAGATTTGGAGGCACTACTTGTATGGAGTGTCCTTGAGGTTTATACAGACCACCGTAGCTTGAAGCACTTATTCAAGAAGAATGATCTTAATTTGAGGCAGCGCAGATGGCTTGAGTTGTTGAAAGATTATGATACCATTATTTACCACCCGGGCAAGGCAAATGTGGTAGCAGATGCTTTGAGCAGGAAGGCAGAGTGTATGGGTAGCTTGGCTTATATTGCAGCAGAGGAGAGACCTCTAGCCTTGGACATTAATTCCTTGGCCAATCTCCTAGTGAGGTTAGACCTTTCAGAGCCTCTTCGAGTTTTAGCACATGTGGTTGATCAGTCTTTGTTATTGGGGGAGATTAAGGCCCGTCAGTTCTATGATCCGTGCTTAGAAGAGCTTCGGGAGACAGTGGTTCAGGGTAGGGCCAAGGAGGATACTATTGGCGAGGATGGTTTTCTGAGACTTCAGTGCCGCTTATGTGTTCCTAATGTTGATGGCCCGAGGGAGAGGATTCTAGAGGAGGAACACAGTTCTCGGTATTCTATTCATCCTGGTGCTACGAATATGTATCGTGACTTGAAGCAGCATTTCTGGTGGAGGCGGATGAAGAAGGATATTGTGGAGTATGTGACTAGCTGTCTTAATTGCCAACAGGTGAAGTATGAGCACCAGAGGCCAGGAGGCCTACTTCAGCAGATGTCCATTCCTGAGTGGAAATGGGAGCGCATCGCTATGGACTTAGTGGTTGGATTGCCTCGGACTTTGCGGAAGGTTGACGCGGTTTGGGTCATTATGGATAGATTGACCAAATCGGCGCATTTCATTCCAGTAGATACTACATATACTTCTGAGAGGTTGGCCAAAATCTACATTCGGGAGATAGTCCGGTTGCATGGCGTGCCGGTGTCCATTATATCAGATCGAGGTCCTCAGTTCACCTCGCACTTCTAGAGAGAATTGCATAGTGATATGGGCACCCAGATAGACCTCAGCACAACATTTCACCCTCATACTGATGGTCAATCGGAGCGTACAGTTCAGATATTAGAGGACATACTCAGGGCATGTGTAATTGACTTCGGAGGTCAGTGGGACCAGTTCTTGCCTTTGGCCGAATTTGCTTACAATAATAGTTATCAGTCAAACATTGAGATGGAACCATTTGAGGCTTTGTATGGTCGGCGATGTCGTTCTCCTATCGGGTGGTTTGAGCCTGGCAAGGCTAAGTTATATGGCACCGACCTGGTGAGGGATGCCTTGGAGAAAGTGAATTTGATTCAGGAGAGGCTCCGTACAGCACAGTCCAGACGGAAGAGTTACGCGGATCAGAGGGCGCGTGATGTATCATTTATGGAGGGAGATAGGGTCATGTTGAAAGTCTCACCTATGAAGGGTATTATGAGGTTTGGGAAGAAGGGCAAACTGAGTCCGAGGTTTATAGGTCCATTCGAGGTGTTGAGGCGAGTTGGGGAGGTTGCTTATGAGGTGGCCTTGCCTCCCAGTTTATCAGGAGTTCATCGAGTTTTTCATGTATCCATGCTCCGGAGGTACCACACCGACTTCTCTCACGTGGTTGATTTCAGCACTATTCAGTTGGATGAGAGGTTGGGCTACGAGGAGGAGCCAGTTGCTTTTATTGATAGACAGGACCGCCAGTTGAGGTCCAAGAGAGTTTCTGTCGTAAAGGTCCAGTGGAAGGGCCATCCAGTTGAGGAGGCGACCTGGCTGTCCGAGGAGGACATGCGGAGAAGATATCCACACATATTCATCACTTCAGGTATGATTCTAGACCCGTTTGAGGATGAATGTTTGTTTAATAGGTGGAGAATGTAACGACCCGACCGGTTTATTTGTGTTATCGGACCCCGTTCCCCTAAATGAAACTTCCCATAGCGGTTTTTTATGATTTATGACTTGCGGGGACTGGTGGTCCAGGATTCATAGGTGTTTAGAGTGCTATAGGAACAATTGGTTCCTTAAGGTTGGTCTTTAAGGCCAAGTTTTACCTCGGCCAACATTTTTGGTAAAAGACCTCGGAACTGAGTTTCGTCGGTTCCGGTAGCTTCGTGTGAAGATTTTGGACCTCGGCGTATGTTCGGAATGGGTTTCTGATGACCCGGGAGCGTTTCGGCGCTCAATATTGAAATAAGAAGTTTCTTAAGTTCCTATTGTGGTTTTGGATGTGTTTTTGTGTTATTAAGGTCCGAACGGAATTCCGAGACCGAGAATAGTTCCGTTATGTCATTTATGACTTGCTTGCAAAAATTTGTGTCATTCCGAGTAGTATAGGTCGGTTCGGCGCGTTGTTAGCGAAGTCTAGAAAACTTAAAGTTCCTAAGTTTAGTTCTTGGGGTTTTGAGGTGTGATTTCAAGTTTTAGCGTTGTTTTGGGTGTTCCGAAGGATCGAGCGAGCCCGTATTATGATTTGGGACTTGTTTGTATATTTGGACGGGGGCTCGGGTGGGCGCAGGTGCCTCCCAGACACCACACGAGGCGAAAAACCAGCTGAAATAGCTACTGGTGCACCTGTTCTGGTGTGACCGCAGGTGCTGTTGACCAGTCACAGGTGCGGGACTGCTCCTGCAGTCCTAGCCTCACAGGTGCGACCCCAAGTAGTCTGGCCAATTATCGCAAGTACAGATAGAGTTCCGCATGAGAAGAGCCGCAGGTGCGGTCTCCACTCCGCAGGTGCGGGCCCAGGCTCCCCAGTCCATTTCCGCAGGTGCGAGACTGCAGGTGCGGTCCTCGAGCCGCAGGTATGATAACACTGTTCAGACAATGTGTTTTTATACATGGGTTTAATTCATTTTTTTCTCATCTTCTTCTTCTTCCTTGGGGCGATTTCCACCATTTTAGAGGGGAAAACGACTTGGTTATTGAAGGTAAGTAAATTCTATTCTAATATTAGCCTCATGCATGAATTCCTAGTTAATTTTAATCACATAATTAGTGAAAAAAATAAAAAATTGGGTAGTAACCTAGGGCTTTCGATAATTTGAGAATTTACCTGTAAATTGTCTATGGAATCAAGTCAAAATCGTATATTAATGATCCTTAGGCTTTAGGTGAGGGTTTCCTTCGAGAATTATTGGAATCCGAGCATGCGGGCCCGAGGTCGGATTTTATATTTTCTTCAAGAATGGTGAATTTGGCTAAATAATAGGAGAATTCCATGCTTTGAATATAAATTAATGTATTTGTATAACATTTGGCTAGTTTCGAGTCCTCGGGTGTAGAGTTCGGGGTTTCGGGCGCCTTCTCGGTCCGGGGAGTAAATTCGACGCAACGTGAGTCTCCTTTCTAACCTTTTAAGGGGGAATTGTCCCCCCTAGGTGATTTAAATGCTCTATGTGATAATTTGTGGGGGCTACGTACGTGCAAAGTGACGAGAGTCCGTACGTAGCAACTATTACTATTATGTCCGGGTAGTTAGGCCCACATCATGCCTTGTGTTTTACTCGATATGAACTATATGCTTAATGAATTAACGTTACATGTTGCTTATTTCCCCGAAATTATGAAATTTGAGAAAAAACTTGTGAGAAATTGTTCACTGAAAAGTATTCTCTTTTAAAAAGGAATAATGTGTGTGCATTTGACCGCTTCGCGATTTACATTCCACGAGCGGAGTGTGATTTCCCCGAATATTATGGGAACGGGCCGTACGCCACGGCGGATTGAGAGATGCACTTTTGGTACGGGCAGTTCGATCCTCGGTAGTGCACGGACATGACTATCTTATGACTCCGACCGATTTTCCTTACCTTGCATGCGTATGATTTATTTGTTACTAAATTCATGGCTATTGATCTGACAGATATTTGGGGAAAAAGTGAAGTGGTAATTATTTTATTTATTCCCAGTATTCTTCTTGGATTTCAGTACCTTGCTTATATACTTGTTGCTTCACTGTCTTTACACGCCTTATGTTTCCATTATATTCTGTTAAATTATACTGTTGGACCTTAGTGAGTGTCATGCCAACCTCTCGTCACTACCTCTTCGAGGTTAGGCGGGATACTCACTGGGTACATATATACTTATGTACTCATGCTGCACTTCTGTACTAAATTGTACAGGTTCTGAGGCTGGTGCTTCTGGTTATTCGACCGGAGCTTGACGTATATTCTGGACCTGACTCCACGGTGAGCTGCCTCCCTTGGCGATTCTCAGCAGTGCTATGGAGTTATATTTTGTTTATTTCTGTTTACTTCTCTCAGACAGCAGTACAGTTTGTATCATCTTTTGTATATTCTACTAGTTCGCCTGTTGACTTGTGACACTAGTTCCTGGCACGCACATAGTAGACTCTTTATTTTGGGACTGTATATATTGGATCATGATCATTGTGGATGTATTTACTTAAGTTGGTTAATGTTTCCGATTTTATTTAAATGATCTAAACTTAAAACTTTGGGAATATGTGGGGTTGGTATGTCAAATAAGGATAATCTCATTAGTAAACAACTGTTGGCTTGCCTGATTCCGGTGTTGGGCGCCATCACGACCTGTGTTGGATTTTGGGTCGTGACACTTCGGGAGAAGGCTACGAGTAATATTAACCCTGTCAACTAATAAACCAGATAAATTAATTTGCCAATTTAAGTGGAAGACTCAACGGGATTGTTAGCTAACTCATAGCTCTAGAATATCGGCTCTTCTTGAATTCGTGTTCTATTAGTTAATTCATTTTTAATGTCTCAAAATACGCACATTTTCATAGGCTAGAGTGGAATAAATGGTTCAAACACAACATAACTCGTTTGAATTTCCCAGCACCCATATACAACCCATATTATGTCTATCGAGCCTCTAATAATTACAAAGAGTACGATAGTAGTCCCGGCAACAAGGCTCTAGCTATACCTCAAAACATGTAATATAATAAACAAAAAATGTAGAACCCCGAAATGAAGTGGCGCTCACGAAGTCTGCTAGGAGGAAGGTGTACTGCTATCACTGATCAATGCTACCTGCTGCGGGACCACCTGCACCATTAAAGATGCAGCGCCCCCGACAAAAGGGACGTTAGTACTGTCGAATAGTACTAGTATATATAACTAAACACCATCTCAATAGAATGAATAATAATACACAGGAGAAAAATCACGAAATCAGTATAAGCCTCAAACAATAGCAAAACATCAAGTTAAGAACCACATAAGTTTTCAAGTAAATTTCTATGTTTTTAGGTTGGGAGGTCTTTAGTCCCGATATACCATCATTCACAATACCATCGTACTTTTACACGGAGTCCAATCGTGGCTCTATCGGCTAGGCCGCCTCATTTGAGACATCAACCACAATCACAATTTTAATTACAATTTCAAGAACAATCACCACTATGGCGACATGTCGTCTGATCACGGCCCGATCGGCTAGGCCGTCTCACCCGAGACATTACCCTTTTCTATCAATCATCTCACTTCATACTTCTTTCACATATTTACAATTCATTGGCACTAGTTGCCATAATTATAATATCATTCTTGGCACTTGGCCGTATTTCATATTTCATGTTCCCCTTTTCACTTTCACACATCATTATCATTATCAACAACAAGACTTTTCAATTCAGGACTTTAGGTACACATGTGAGCAATTAATAATCTTAGACATATAAATATTTTTCACACAATTTGGCATGATAACCTTCATTCAAACTTGACTTGATATTGTAACATTTATAACACACAACCCATACTTTGAATATATACTCAAATGATAATATAGCATGATAAAAGAATTTGGAACACATATTGGACTTATATCTTTCAACACAAGTTTACTCGGAATAACCAATTTCACAATGATCGACTCGAGTCTTACATAACTTACATGAACACTGTGGAATTCAATTCTAAGAAAGTGGTTTAGACAACATACGTCAATTGAGCTTCCTTAAACTCTAATATGTTGTGGAATTCTTAGAAACTTCAATCTATTTTATAAATATAACAAGTTGAATCAAAATTATGAAGGTGATTATGATTCTAGCTCATATGAGCATTTTACCAAACACTAGGCGTGCATTAATATTTTAAGGTCCTTTTATGAAAGATTCCATCATCCAACAACCCATTCTTTACCATTTTTTAGCTCAGAATCTTACTACACCCTTAGATAACACATGCATTCAAGATAAACAACTCCCATACCCAAGAATTGTCTTGCTAATTACTCATTTTTAGTTAAATATCGAATTCAAGGGCTAGGGTGTAGAATCTTACCTCTAGGATGAAGACCTAGTGAGTTTTTCCTTGTTAATATTCAAAGATTTGAGCAAGAATATATGGAAAATTGGTTGAGGATCACTCTCCATTCTAAGGCACTCTCTCTCTCAAAATATCAGATTTTAGCTCAAAATGGTACATTGCATCTATTTTATCGAAGTAGGGTCAGGTTATAAAAAACCAAGAACGAATTCCCGAAACAGGATCTGCGGTCGCATATCCAACCGTATAATGCTTCTGCGGTCCGCGAAATGGACCAAAAATGGCCCTCCAGAATTGGGCTGGTCTGCCCCACTTTACGGCCATTATACGGCACGCAGACCTGTTCTGCGGTCCCATAATGTGCCATAGAACCTCCCTCTGTAAAATTTTTAAAGCTGGATATGGGATCAGAGCGAGTCCTGCAAAATGCTTTTTCGATCGCATTATGGGCCGCAAAAATAACATAAAAATAATGGCCCAAATGACTGTTTCACTCTATGGCCATTCTGCAGCCCGCAGAATATTTATGCGGCCGCATAATGGGCCGCAGAAATGCCCAATTTTGCCAAACATTTTCCTTCAACTTCCTAGTGCACTGTTCAACTCAAAAAGTCCTAACCGCGACGAGCTACTACAGGGGACCATGAAACCTCGACACCACGAAACCCTAATTTTTATGAACAATTTTACGGGGCCTTACAACAGGGGACCCATAAGGGGACTTGGAGGGTACAATGATCCTCGTGTCTAGAATTTCCATTAACTGTTTCCAAAGCTCGATGATTTCGGGTTGTGAAATTTTGTAAGGCACCGGGGCAGGTGGCTTCACACCCGACACCAAATTAATCTCATGGTCCACACTACGCCTAGGCGGGAGCCTCTTTGGCATGTCTTGTGGTATGCCGTCTTCAAACTCCTTTAGCAGCTCCTTTACGAGTGCAGGAATGGGACCTGAAGAGCATTCAATATATTCAATACAGATGGTATCCAGGAACATAGGTTCATGTCTTTTGACTCCCTTCTTCAACTACAAGGCTGAGATGTTCTCCGCGACCATATTTATAGTTGTGCATGGGATGATGCAGGGCTTGGCTCCATTGGCTCCCATCATCAGTAGCATATCTACCCAAGGCACATGAATAGTGTTGGTTTGCCTCAATGAATTCAAGTCCAACTATCCGCTCAAAGTCATTTATGATCATCATGCGCAAGTTGAATTTTCCTTCATAAAGACCAAGCTTCAGTGGCACTCCTTTGGCTATTTCACCCACTGGCTGGGGCCGTGAGTTGATAGCCTTGACACGACCTCTGCCCTTTCCCACGAGTAGACCAAGGTGCTCTACCTGAGTTTAGGATAAGTAGCTGTGAGTAGTACCCGTGTCTATCATCTCCCGAATGGGCTTATCATTAACTTTCATTTCAACAAACATCAGGGTCTTATCTTGGTTAAGAGGAGTCCCCTCATTCGCCTTTTTCCCTTTTGGTGGTTGGGCATGGGTCCTTCTTCTTATGGATACCTGTAACAACCCGGCCGGTCGTTTTGAGAGTTAGAGCCCCGATCCCCTAATAACTGCTTCCCCACGTCTGTTTCTCCTATTGGGACTTGCCGGAGTGATAAGTTATGGAATTCAGAGAGTTTTGGGACACTTAGTCCCTAGTTGTGAGTTTAAACCGTAGAATTGGACCTTTGTCGGAACTGTGTGAAGACGGACCTGGAATGGAGTTCTGTCGACTCTGTTAGCTCCGTTGAGTCATTTTAGGGTTATAAGCACATCCAGAATGTGTTTTGGAGATCTGTAGTAGATTTAGGCTTGAATTAGCGAAAGTTAGATTTTCGGCGATTTCGGCCGATAAGGGAAATTTTGATACCGAGCTCAGAATGGAACTCTAGAAGTGGATGTATATTCATAATATCATTTGTGACCTCTGTGTAAAATTTGAGGTCATTCGGACTAGGTTTGACATGTTTCGGCATCGTTAGTAGATTTTGGATAAGTGCTAAGTTCTTAGGCTTGAATCCGTTTTTAATTCATGTTTTTGGTGTTGTTCGAGGTGGTTGGAAGGCTCAAATAAGTTCGTATGGTGTTATGAGATTGGTTGGTAGGTTTGGTTGAGGTTCCGGGGGCTCGGGTGTGTTTCGGATACTCAACGGGTCATTTTTGGACTTTGAAAGATTGCTGGTTTTTGCTGGTGTCTGCATCTGTTGTTCTTCATGGCGATCGCATGAGGAAGCACACGATCGCGTAGAGAAATTGAGATCCAGTTGGGTTTAAATCATTGCGATCATAGAGCAAGGGACACGATCGCGTAGGGGAGGCAGGTTGTGCATTGCGAATGCATGGGCCAGGTCGCATTCGCGTAGAAGAATAAGGCGGTAAAGGGAAGCTACGCTGTAACCCTTTGCGATCGGGTGGGTCCAATCGCGGTCGCGTAAGACAGAGGAGTCATTTCATCGCGTTCGCATGGGTTGAATCACGGTCCCGCAGAGTAAAAATGTGAGGCAGCAAAGCTTTTCTTCGAGATCGTGTGTTTCTTTCTGCGATCACGGTGAAGATATGCCTAGGTAGATTTAAAATGTTCCAAATCGAGGGTTTATGTCATTTTTTCACTATTTGGACTTGAGAGCTCGGGATTAGGTAACTTTTGGAGGGATTTTCACGTGGGTATTTTGGGTAAGTGATTCTTACTTAGTTTTGATTAATTCCCGCTAATTTATGCTTAATTTTATAATCTAATTTCGGATTTGGGGTGAAAATTGGGGGAAAATTGAGAAAAGTTCCTAGGCCGAGTTTTTGGATTTTGATCGAGAATTTGGTATCGGTTTTGAGTAAATTTGGTATGGTTAGACTCATAAGTGAATGGGTGTTCGGAATTTGTAAATTTCATCCCAATTCCGAGGCGTGGGCCCGGAGGACTTTTTGGGGCGATTTTCCTAATTTCGCGTTTTAGCTTCGAATTGATTAGTTGAACTAGTTGCTTGTAGTTATATTTACATTATGCAATTTATTTAAATAGATTCGGGTCCTTCGGAGTTGGATAGCCGTGGCAAGAACGTGGTTTCAAGTTGATTTGAGCGATTGAGGTAAGTGGCTTGCCAAACCTTGTGTTGAGGACTTCCCCCTTAGGGTATTTGATACTATTTGTTGTGTGGGCATCGTGTACGTGAGCTAACGAGTACATACACGGGCCATTATTTCAAAAATCCCATTTTTCTCTTCCTTAAACATAAATTGTTCTTCTTCTATAGCTTAGATTAGAAAAGCATGCTTACGTGTTTAATTGCCTATTTGATCTTCTGTGAGCCATGCTTAGTAAAGTACTTATTCTCCTTATCTGTAATTAGTATAAACTGTATAATTCGATGTTATACTTGTCATTTCACCCTGTGTTGCAAGTTTAAATTGGGACTGCGGACGTATTCCGGGAGATCCCCCTGTACTGTATATTTATTTTGGGACTACAGACGTATTCCAGAAGATCCCCCTGTACTACATATTTAAATTGGGACTACGGACGTATTCCTGGAGATCCCCATGTACTGCATATTTAAATTGGGACTACAGACGTATTCTGGGAGATCCCCAGCACTGCATATTTAAATTGGGACTACAGATGTATTCCGGAAGATCCCCTTGTACTGCATAGTCATCTAGAACTACGGAATGGTATCCCGGGAGATACCACCTTGTATTTACCTTGTTCTGAGCCGAGGGCTTCCTTGGCTGTTAAGTTTTTGAGCATTTTCTTTAATTGTTATTGTAGAACTTATTTATCTCTTGTACTGTTTCAAATTTATTATTTACTCCAGTAGGACCTTGACCTAAATTTGTCACTACTTGATCGAGGTTACTCTTGGCATTTACTGGGTACCATTGTGGTGTACTCATGTTCTTTTCTGCACATGTTTTTCGTGTGCAGATCCAGGTACGAGCTATCAGCCTCGAGGATAGTATTTGTTGCTGATTCTAGGAGACTACAAGGTATTTCTGCCGCGTCCGCAGAATCCTCAGAGTCCCCTTCTACTCCAGCGTCTAGAGTCTTTTCTTATGCATGTCCAGACTTGTTAGAGCTACAATAGTTATTAGAAGCTTGTGACTTTGTGACATTCCGGGTCTTTGGGAGTATATTTTTTTGTATACACCGAGCGACACTATTTTTGCTATTTAGATTATGCCCTCATTTCCTTTAATTATTGTGTTTTTCTTAAAGATTTTCCCTTAATATTAGGCTTAACTAGTCTCATAGACTAGGTAACGTCACGATACCTTTCAGAGGGTAAATTGGGTCATGACAATACCGACACTAGTTCCCCTTAAGGCCTCAGAAATAGAACAAACAAGTGCGTTGAAGGCACCTATTGGTTCTGTCTGGTCAGCATCATTTGTCGCATCATCAAAATTTTGATGGGTGTTCATTTGTGCCTGTGGGCATTTATTGTTCCAATGTGGCCCGCGAAAATAACGGCATCCTCAAGGGAGCTTCCTCTCCCGATCGTTGTTGTGAGATGCAACACTATTGCTGCCTGAGAAATGAGTCATAAATTTTGTTACACTCCGATCTCCTCCATTTCTGCTAGGGCCACCATTGCTAGGTTGGCCCCCTTTATATCCTCATCTGACATGCGATTGAGGCCTATCCTTCCGAGCTTCCCCTTGATAGTTCCCAAGGTATTCCTCTACTTGGGTCGCCTTGGGTAAAGTGTTTACTCTTTGTCTTTGCAGATCCATACGGGCATAAGGTTTCAAACCTTCCAGGAATGTGAAGAGTTTGTCTTTGTCCCTCATATCCCATATGTTCAGCATGAGCGTGGAGAATTTCCGCATGTAATCCCGTAGTGACATGGTATAGCGGAGCTCCCGTAGCTCTCTCTGCGCATTGTACTCAACATTTTACGGGAAGAAATGTAGGCGTTTGGTTGCCTTCAGTTCTGCCCATGTCTCGGGAGTATCTTCACCGGCCCTGATGGCTTCGTATTTCACCCACCACCAGAGTTTAGCTTCACTCTGCAGATAAATGGTAGAAGTTGCTACCGTTTTTGCTTCTTCTAACTCCCCCACGGCGTCGAAGTACTGTTCTATGTCGTAGATGAAGTTATCCACTTCCTTATCATTTTGAGCTCCATTGTATGGTTTTGGCTCAGGAAAACTCAGCTTTTGTGGAACAGGGGCAAGGTTCATAGCACCCCTAATTTGGTTCCTGCCTCCTCAAAGTAGGCCTTGTAGTGCAGCATTGAAAACATTGAGATGACCTGTCAAGTTTTCTATGATTTGCTGTATGGAAATCACCCTGTCTGTCTCTTGTTCCCTCTAAGCTAAATCCTCGGTCCGTTCATGTTGGAGGCCCACGAATTTATCAAAAATTTTGGCTGCCTATGTGGCTGCCGTTTGTCGGTCTTCTTTAGAGTCGCAACTGATGTTCACGATGTCACCTTCCGCATGCCGCATCCTGCGGTCCAGGTCGTCCAACCTTTTCACTAGGTTGGTTCGTAGATTAGGCATCGTATTCATGATGGGTTATAATATGTTAACTGTCTCTTCAAGATGCGGTCCCCATGATTCACCATGGTCAAAAATGGTGGTAATAGCAATGTGTTCCCTCGTCCCATGTCGAGCCTAGGCTCTGTTACCAACTATTACGCGACGCCTTCCTGAGATTACTTGGAAGGGAGACATGAGGCTAAGAAACCAATATGCGTGTAGTTACTATGCGCCAATTGTGTCCTCTCCGTACGCTAGACGAGACTGTCAGTGCCGTACAGAAAAACCAATGTCAAGAGCAATTGAGAGAACAAAAAAGAGAATGAAAATTAAAGAAAGCTTGATTGCATCAATGAAAGCTTTTACAAAAAAGCAACACGGCATCGAGGGGGAGAGATACCAGAACAGAGAATTGTTTGCTTGCTTGAAAGTTTGATTGCTTGATTCCCCTTAATAATGCTTAAAAAAATAAACCAAAGTTAAAGGACTTGATCTAACTAAACTAGAGAGACATAATGAAAATACAGAAAGTAAAACTACTTTGTATTTACAATGAAAATGACTTAGATTCCTCCAAGGTAGAAGCAGCTCCGCTGGCAGCAAATTTGTCTTTAGCATGTGAGTTTGCACACGCGGCGTTGTCTGCGCTCGCAGGCTGTTGGCGTCTGCCTACGGCTGGGCGCTAGAGAGGGCTAACATTGGGGCGACATAGGCACATGTGTGCTTGTCATTTGGCGCGGTCAAGACTAAAGGGTTGTCCATGGAGCTAGGTGTTAGGAAGCTGACCGGGACGACAAGAGGCCATCCAAGGGGTCATGGGGCATGGTCGAAAAGTCGCCCATGACAAGTATGTTGTTAGTGTTGTGTGGGCAATGTAATTGGTAAAAAAAATTCAATTCCATTAATGGGGTGTAAGTCCCGTGAATTTTTAAATTTATTAATTTATTAATTAATAAAATAGCATAAAAGCATAAAAGATATATAAATTACATTAAAATATTAAGAAAATTAAAAAGGATTAAAAGAAGCATAGAAAATAAAATATGTAGATTTTTTTATATCTAAATGGTGCAATAGTATAAAAGTTACTGTGACATAAAAATCAACTATAATGTCTTATCTCTCAAACAAATAAAAAATTATAATTTCTTAAAGTATATTACAAAACTACATTTTATCTCTCTAAAAATTAATAGATAACAAACTTCATCAGTACTGTAATTTGAAATATTACTCCTTATAAAAATATAAAATTATCTTTAAATAACAAATAATAGAAATTTGATAATTTGAAGAGACATAAAACCAAAATATGAAGACCTATAGTAAGTGAAAATGTAAATTATAGTTATCTATTACAGAAGAAATATACTCAATTAG
This sequence comes from Nicotiana paniculata, assembly GCA_005239505.1. Taxonomy (NCBI): domain Eukaryota; kingdom Viridiplantae; phylum Streptophyta; class Magnoliopsida; order Solanales; family Solanaceae; genus Nicotiana; species Nicotiana paniculata. Next base: position 5,460 of record ML345649.1, on the reverse strand, counting down.
TAAATATGAACTACTATAGCTCATAATTTTGAGTTACTCTCAATCTTTATATTTCTATAAATAAAATAAAACTTTAATCATTCATTTTCTTAAGAATTTTGAGGGTCAACAATGCTAATTAGGGAATTCGACGTATGATTTGCGCAAGGAATTGTTAGGTGAGCTCTAAACGTTCAAACGTTAGGCATGTTTCAGGCACATTGTCGGGCGTTTGGGGCGTAAGCCTCACAGAACTAATCCCCACATGTGAGCCTCACCGCATTTTGATAGTGCCGAGAAAGCCTTTTAAAACACAGAATTACGATACATGCCACTACTAAAAATTCGAGAAAAAACGACCACAAGAAGCGACCAAAGTTGGTCCCTAAATAGTGAAAAGCGACCAAAATGCGTCCAAACTGGCTTGGTCCCTATTTTGTTGGTCCCTTTAAATTAGGGACCAGAGTTGGTCGCTAATTAGCGACCAACTTTGGTCTCTAAAGTAAAAGGACCAAATATTCCGGGTATACAATATAGCGACCAACTTTGGTCGTTACAATATTTTAATAATATAAATTTAGCAAACACAGTTGGTCGCTTATTTTTAATTTTTTAATTTTTTTTTATACATAAGCGACCAAAATTGGTCGCTAATTCCCAGAATTTTTATTTTTTTAAAAGTATAGAGACCAAATTTGGTCGCTTTTCTGAAAATATGGGTTAATTAGCGATCAACTTTGGTCGCTATTGCCCAGAAAAGAAAAATTTAAATAGAAAAGTGACCAACTTTGGTCGCTTTTTGGGTATAATTTTGGCAGAAACTGCCTGTTTTGGCAGCTACACAACCTGCCAACATACCAAATTCCCTATTACAAGCAACAACAACAACAACAAAACCAACAACAACAATAACTCAACAACAACATTAAAACCAACAAAGTAAAGTTCAATAGAAAACACATTAAACTAACAAAACTAAGTTAATGGTTATTACAAGCCCATTCGAAAACCGGTTCTATTGTCTAGTTCAAAGTATATAAAAGTACTCAAGGAAAACTAAGATATAAAACTAAGTGTTCTTTCAGCATCCTCGTCCGAAAGTTGGATTGCCTCGCCCGACTCATTAGGTGGATGACTGCGTATGAATTCCTCCACGTCAGCTGTGAAGCGACCCTATAAGAAAAATTACATTGAATTGTAAATTAAAATACTTAATGAAAAGTAAAAAACTTACATGTACAGACGAGGCTCGGCCCTCGACCCACCTTTCTAGATCAGTCTCTTTCTTCTTCTTTAAAATATGAGTCTCATTGAATAGCTCATCTTGCTTCATTGGCATCATAAAGTTGTCTGGTGGCTTTGGTGATTACTCTTGTAGTAATATTTCTCGGGATGAACTTGAATACAGAGAATAACTTGGATACAGTACCTGACAGGGTGTGCCTTTGATCAATTGTTGTTCTCATTAGCGACAATGATAATGAGAAGGCAATGGCATGTGTTTCAAACAGTGATGATGTAGGTAGGAATTTAACATTTCCTAAGTTGATAAAAGAAGAGGTTATAGAGGAATTCTCTACTTCATTTTCCAAACGCTTCTCTAAGTTGAAGTTTGGAGAAATCTCCTCTGGGAAAATGAAGTAGAGAATTCCTCTATAACTTCTTCTTTTATCTACTTAGGAAATGTTAAATTCCTACCTACGCCATCATTGTTTGAAACACATGCCATTGTCTCCTCATCATCATTGTCACTAATGAGAACAACAGTTGAAGACCCACTCTGCCAGGTATTATATCCAAGTTATTCTTGGTGGAAATTCCATTACATGTCTAATAAATTCATCAACCCCTTCTACAAAATCCTTCCGCAATCCCCACCAATTAGGATAATTCCTATTGTACATCCAAGTACGATGTTCCATCTATACAAATAAAACAAGAACAAATTAATTTAGTTAATTCATATCCTAATCTTTTTTTAGTTAATTAATTCCATATCCTAAAGATTCAACTCATATCCTAAAATGTCAATTCATATCCAAACATTTCAATTCATATCCTAAAATTTTAATTCATATCCACAAAAGTTCAATTCATATCCTAAAGGTTCAACTGATATCCTAAAGGTTAAATTCATATCCTAAAATTTTAATTCATATCCACAAAAGTTCAATTCATATCCTAAAGGTTCAATTCATATCCAAATTTTAATTTATAAACTAAAATTACAATACATAAACTAAAAGTCCTATTCATATCCTAAAGGCTCAATTCATATTCTAAAAGCTCAATTCAAATCCACAAAAGTTCAATTCATATCCTTAAAGCTCAATTCATATCCTAAAAGTTCAATTCATACACAGAAATTTTAATTCATAAATTAAAATTCCAATTCATATCCTAAAATTTTTATTCATATCCACAAAAGTTCAATTCATATCCTAAAGGTTCAATTCATATCCTAAAGGCTCAATTCATATCCTTAAGGCTCAATTCATATCCTAAAGGCTCAATTCATATCCTAAAAGTTCAATTCATACACAAAAATTATAATTTATAAACTAAAATTACAATACATAAAGTAAAACAACAATACATAAACTAAAAGTCCAATTCATGTTAAATTCATATCCTTCATAAACTAAAATTCCAATTCGTATCCAAAAATTTCAATTAATATCCAAAAGGTTCAATTCATATCCTTAAGGCTCAATTCATATCCTAAAGGCTCAATTCATATCCTAAAAGTTCAATTCATACACAAAAAATTTAATTCATAAACTAAAAGTCCAACTCATGTCCTAAAATTTTTATTCATATCCACAAAAGTTCAATTCATATCCTAAAGGTTCAATTCATATCCTAAAGGCTCAATTCATATCCTAAAAGTTCAATTCATACACAAAAATTCCAATTTATAAACTAAAATTACAATACATAAAGTAAAACTACAATACATAAACTAAAAGTCCAATTCATATCCTAAAATTTCAATTCATAAACTAAACTTCCAATTCGTATCCAAAAGTTTCAATTAATATCCAAAATGTTCAATTCATATCCTAAAGGTTCAATTCATATCCTTAAGGCTCAATTCATATCCTAAAAGTTCAATTCATACACAAAAAATTCAATTCATAAACTAAAAGTCCCATTCATATCCTAAATTTTTTATTCATATCGACAAAAGTTCAATTCATATCCTAAAGGTTAATTCATATCTTAAATTTTCAATTCATATCCTAAAGGTTCAATTCATATCCTAAAAGTTCAATTCATACAGAAAAATTCCAATTCATATCCAAAACTTTAATTCATATCCTAAACCCTAAATTCTAATTAGTTATGAAGACAATACAAAGTATAATACAAATCTAACTAAACTAAATACAACACTAATTAACTAATTAGTTAATAAAATTAATTAACAAAACTAATTAGAACAAGATCTAAACCCTAATCCTCAATAAAATACAATGTTTAAGAAATTGAAACACTAATTGAAATAATAAACTACAATACATCAAATATTGTAACACACACACACACACACACACACACTAGAAATAACAAAGGTCAAGGTTATAATTCATATTCAGATCAAGATTGTAAATGCTCTTCGGGGAAATGCAAGAAAAGAGGATGTTAACAAAGGAAAAGCAAAACCATTTCTTTCTAAAAGACTTGATACTTTTCTATTATCTTCTTTTATCCATGTTATTCAGAGAAAGTACATCATTTCTTGTCTCACCATTTTTTTTCCTTTTACATATCTCATAAAAGAAATGTAGAAACAAAGATAAGTAGTTCATATTTCCAAGTGATAGTTCCCAGCTAATCGGGTTATAGTATATGATACTGTATAACCTACTCAGATGCATCTTTGAATTATATATACGTTATAATATTACAGTGAAGTGTNTCTATATATATATATATATAACACGCTTCGTTGTACAATTTTAACTACATATATAGCATGTTAGAGTATATTTTAGTGTATTCATCTCTTGTATTACAAAAGTGTTAACGGATTACATTTATATTATTTAGATAGTACAATATTAATTTTGATCAATGTTGTCCTGAAAAGAGACCAACTTTGGTCGCTTTTTATACAGAAATCAAAATTAGCGACCAAATATAAATCAGATTTATCTTATATTTTATAAAATATTTAAAATAATAACATAATTGTTAAACGTTAGAACTGGGTCCCAGATTAGCGACCAGAATTGGTCTCTATCTGCTTCCCATTTATTAAGCGACAAACTTTGGTTGCTAATTTTAAATTATATTTATTTATATTTTATAGTTTTTTTAAATAATAATATAATTAATAAAATTTTATATCTGGGTCCCAGATTAGAGACCAAAGTTGGTCTTTATTTTCTTTCACTTCCCCAATTATAAAGACAAAAACTTCAGCATACAGGACTGAATTTCTCCCAGTTACACTAGGGAACTTCAGCTCTAGAGCTGAAGCTTTTGTCTTTGTAAATGGGGAACTTCAGCATGCGGGGCTGAAGTTCCCCAGTTATAAAGACAAAAACTTCAGCATACGGGGATGAAGTTCCCCCAGTTACACTAGGGAACTTCAGCTCTAGAGCTGAAAGTTTTGTCTTTGTAAATGGGGAACTTCAGCATACGAGGTTGAAGTTCCCCAGTTATAAAGACAAAAACCTCAGCATGCGGGGCTGAAGTTCCCCCAGTTACACTGGGAAACTTCAGCTCTAGAGCTGAAGTTTTTGTCTTTGTAAATGGGGAACTTCAGCATACGAGGTTGAAGTTCCCCAGTTATAAAGACAAAAACCTCAGCATGC
>ML345648.1:22437-45187 GCA_005239505.1 Nicotiana paniculata | reverse complement strand
TACACCATTCTTTTGGGTTATATTTACATTTACTATTGGGAATGTACAGTAGAAAACAAGGATTTAATAAGTTAATTTTCTTATGCATCAGCTGTAAAGAACGGACTGAACTAAAATTACATTTGGCTTATGTCTTTTCCATTTCATAAAGCTAAGTCAGCTTCTCCTTTTGATAATTACTGTTATTATCTGTTTATGGTCAAAAACCCCTTTCCTTTTTTTTCTTGTAAAACCTCAATATAAACGTGTGATTAAAAGAGTTCATATGGAGAGCTCCAGATTTGAAAAAAAAATGCTTGCTTTCCTTCACAAAAATTCCTGCGGTTTTTTTACAAAAGATAACAAAAAAGGAAAAATCTTAGCTTTCAAACTGTCTGGTGAATAGGTATAAAGTTTATGGTTCAAAGGCGCTCGTATGAAGCTTATAAAAACCTTATATCCAGTAATCCTTAAGAAAAAAAGGTAAACAGAAATCTGCCTCCTCCATTCGCCTTATATGTTCTGGAATTTTCTGAGTTTGCAAATACTGTAACATGTGCAAAACCGTCAAATAAAGTTCAGTAGATATGAAATTAAATAGCATAAATTTAATTCGTTTAGGAATCCATTACAGACCGCACCATAGTTATATATACTCATTTTACTGTTTAAATAAATGATTTGCAAATTAATATTTGGACTCTCTCTATATGATGGCATGACTTTCGTTATAAATGTGTAGTTTCCTATCCTTTTTTTTGTAAACTAGCCACGATTAGGATTGGCCAAGAGAGTTGAAACAATCTGGGGCTAAAATATGGCCATAGCCCGAAACATGCCGTCTTTAGTGAACATCATTTAGGCAGTCTTTTAGGAAGAACAAGACCTTTAGCTTGAAACTTGATAAAAATCAAATATTATACCAAAGCTACAATAACCAACACTCGGGAGCGATAACTCATGTCCCCGTCTTCAACTTCAAATTATAATAAAAATCACATGTTATAATTACGGGTGCATTTCATGTGGCGTAGTTATAATGTGTCCAAAAGAAAAACAAGTGCACTCCATCGTGACTTGTTTCAAGATAAATCCATAAATATTAAAAGCGTTTGAAAATTAAAATGGCTAAATGCACAATAGGCTAAAATATATAAATAATCGGACAATTTAGGCCAAATATTAATAGTTAAGCAACCGTGCTAGAACCACGGAACTCGGGAATGCCTAACACCTTCTCCCGGGTTAACAGAATTCCTTACTCGGATTTCTGGTCGCAGACAAATTAAAACAGAGTCAAAATTTCCTCGGTTTGGGATTTTTAAATAACACGGTGTCCCGGAACATCGTCAAAAAACCGGGTGGCGACTCTGAAACTAAAATAAATCCCAAATCTTAATAATGTCACTTAAAGTGGAAAAACTCCCTCTCTACCCTTCATTAATCCGGAGGTAGTGGAAAAAGGAGGCGTGACGCCTTATGCAAAGATGAAAATACAGATGGAGACAATGCTTAGTCTCGCAAGGCAGAATGGTAGCCTTATGAAATGATGTAGATGGAAGTAGAGCTTAACCTCGGAAGGCAGAATACTAGTCTTATGCAAAGATGCAAATGCAGATGGAGACAACATTTAGTCTCGGAAGGCAGAATGGTAGCCTTATGCAAAGATGCAAATGCAGATGGAGACAACGTTTAGTCTCGGAAAGCAGAATGGTAGCCTTATGGAGAGATGCAAATGCATATAGAGACATCGTTTAGTCTCGGAAGGCAGAATTGTAGCCTTATGTAGAGATGCAAATGCAGATGGAGACAGTGTTTAGTCTCGGAAGGAAGAATGGTAGCCTTATGCAATGATGTAGATGGAGGTAGAGCTTAACCTCGGAAGGTATAATAGTAGCCTTATGCAAAGATGCAAATGCAGATGGGGGCAGTGCTTAGTCTTGGAAGGCAGAATGGTAGCCTTATGCAATGATGTAGATGGAGGTAGAGCTTAACCTCGGAAGGTATAATAGTAGCCTTATGCAAAGATGCAAATGCAGATGGGGGCAGTGCTTAGTCTTGGAAGGCAGAATGGTAGCCTTATGCAATGATGTAGATGGAGGTAGAGCTTAAACTCGGAAGGCAGAATGCTAGCCTTATGCAAGAAATAAAATGACAGCAGGAATTCTTAGCTGGTGATGAATTGCGGAATTGTGATTATTGAGAGCATTGTGACTGCGAAGCATTGAGGCATGTGAGAACGTCGGCAAGTGTGGCAGTTTTGAGAGTCGTATTTTGGACAACGTTTGTCCCCTGGGCTGACAGTTCGTTTAGGGATTTTGCAATGTTAGTGCCTGCAACAAAAGANGGGGGGGGAGGGGGGTTAGTTCGTATCCCTGCTGGATTTTCTTGACTTGATGGGCTCGATCTGATGATATTGTCTGTATTATTAGGGTAGCGTTGCTAAACAAAGTTGTTTCAAAAACAAACATGCATGATTTTGTAAAAAATGTATACTTAAAAAATAATTTTGGGATGAACCGACGACCGTGACACGGCTCGGGACATTGCAATCTCTCCTGCTACAGAATTTTGAGGGTCCTCCTCAAAATTCTGCCCCAGTTTGATGGGTGAATGTCTCTGACTGTTGCTCGCGCGACGATTGGCTGATCTTGCTTCAGAATTTTGTCCCAGTTTCCAATTGCGGGGAAAATGAAATTTTTATTGAATTGTGACCGAACCCATAGGGTTGCCTATGTATCCCCTCTTAAACGGGAATCAGGTCAGGCGTAGTTCAATTTACATCATTGAGAAAGCATAAAGATTACACATAGTAGCGTTTGACTGCATCTGAATTGATTGGCTTTGGCCAGACTTCTCCGTCCATTTATGCGAGTATAAGTGCTCCTTCTGTCAGTATCCGGTGAACCACGTACGGACATTTCCAGTTGGGAGAGAACTTCCCTTTGGATTCGTCTTGATTTGGAAAGATCTTCTTCAGCACCAGCTACCTCGGTGTGAACTGTCTAGGCTTGAATCTCTTGTTGAAGGCTCAGGTCATTATGTTCTGATAGAGTTGACCATGACAGACGGCATTCATTCTCTTTCCGTCTATGAGGGCTAGTTGCTCATAACGACTCTTTACCCATTCTGCGTCGCTGAGCTCAGCTTCTTGTATAATTCTTAGAGATGGAATCTCAACTTCGGCAGGAATAACAACCTCAGTACCATAAAATAGCATATGGGGTGTTGCCCCTGTTAAGGTGCGAACTGTGGTGCGATATCCCAATAAGGAAAATGATAACTTCTCGTGCCACTGCTTGTGCCTTTCTATCATCTTTCTTAGTATCTTCTTGATGTTTTTGTTGGCAGCTTCTACAACTCCATTCATCTGAGGTCTGTAAGCTGTGGAATTCTTGTGTTTGATCTTGAAATCCTCACACATAGCTTTCATCAAGTCACTGTTGAGATTGGAACCATTGTCGTTGATGATTGACTCAGGAATCCCGAATCGACAAATAATACGGTCGCGGACAAAGTCTGCCACGACTTTCTTAGTCACTGCTTTGTAGGATGCTTCTTCGACCCATTTGGTGAAATAGTCTATGGCTACCAGAATGAACCTATGTCCGTTGGAGGTTCCAAGCTCGATTGGTGCAATAATGTCCATGCCCCATGCGACGAACGGCCATGGTGAGTTTGTTGCATTGAGCTTGTTTGGAGGTATCTTTATCATATCTGCGTGTATCTGACAACGGTGGCATTTCCGGACATACTGGATGCAGTCCGTTTCCATAGTCATCCAAAAGTAACCAGCTCGGAGTATCTGCTTTGCCAGAACAAAACTGTTCATATGCGGGCCACAGGTCCCAGCATGAATCTCCTCTAGCAGCTTGGATTCTTCCTTTGCATCGACACAACATAATAATCCCAAATAAGGAGTCCCCCTATATAGGATTCCTCCGCTGTGAAAGAAGTTGTTGGATGTGCGTTTCTGAGTGAGATTCACAAGCTCTGAGTAATCTCCTTTTGCCATATACTCCTTGATGTCATGAAACCAAGGATTTCCGTCTGCTTCCTCTTCGACATGGGCACAATAAGCTGGCTGATTATGGATCTTTACGGGAATAGGATTAATGAAATTCTTGTCCCGGTGTTGGATCATTGAGGACAAAAGTAGCCAATGCATCAGCAAACTCATTCTGGATTCTGGGGATATGCCGAAATTCTATCTTCGTGAACCTCTTTCTTAATTCCTGTATGTGGTGCAGATACGACAATATCTTGGAATTCTTGGTATCCCACTCTCCTTGTACCTGATGTACCAGCAAATCTGAGTCACCAATCACTAACAGCTTCTGGACGTTCATGTCAATGGCCATGTTGAGCCCTAAGATACAGGCTTCATATTATGCCATATTGTTGGTGCAGGGAAATATGAGTTTGGCAGATACCGGATAATGCTGACCAGTTTCTGATATTAGGACTTCTCCAATGCCAATTCCTTTGAAGTTCACTGCTTCATCGAAGAACATTCTCCAACCGTCATAGGATTCTGCAATGTCTTCTCCTATGAATGATACCTCTTCATCCGGAAAATATATTTTCAAAGGTTCGTATTCTCCATCTATAGGGTTCTCAACAAGATGGTGTGCTAGTGCTTGTCCCTTGACTGCTTTCTGAGTCACATAGATAATATCAAACTCACTCAGCAGGATTTGACACTTGGCTAGCTTGCCAGTGGGCATGGGCTTTTGAAAGATGTACTTCAATGGATCTATTCTCGATATAAGATACGTTGTGTAGGCACAGAAGTAATGCCTCAGCTTCTGATCTACCCAAGTCAAAGCACAACAAGTGCATTCCAATAGAGAATATCTGGCCTCGTACGGAGTGAACTTCTTGTTGAGATAATAAATGGCTTGCTCCTTTCTTCCTATTTCATCGTGCTGCCCCAGAACGCAGCCGAAAGCTCCATCTAAAACTGCAAGGTAGAGTAACAAAGGTCTACCTGGCTCAGGCGGTACCAAGACTGGTGGTGTTGATAGGTATGCCTTGATTTTGTCGAAAGCCTTTTGACAATCATCGATCCACTTTGTTGCAGCGTCCTTCTTCAGCATCTTGAAGATCGGCTCACAGATAATTGTAGACTGTGCTATGAATCGACTGATGTAATTAAGTCTCCCCAAGAAACTCATCACATCTTCCTTGTTCCTTAACGGTGGTAGTTCTTGAATGTCTTTGACCTTTGAAGGATCCAATTCTATCCTTCGGCGGCTGACAATGAACCCAAGCAACTTTCCAGCAGGAACCCCGAATGCATAATTCGTGGGGTTCAACTTCAGATTGTATTTCCGTAAACTTTTGAAGAACTTCCTCAAATCTTCTATGTGGTCGGTGGCTTTCCTAGACTTGATAATAACATCATCCATGTATATCTTGATCTCCTTGTGAATCATGTCGTGGAAGATGTTGGTCATAGCCCTTATGTAGGTGGCCCCTGCATTCTTTAGGCCGAATGGCATCATCTTGTAACATTACACTCCCCACGGCATAATGTAAGCCGTTTTCTCAGCGTCTTCCTCATCCATCCAGATCTGATGATAACCAGCGAAGAAATCCACGAATGATTATAGTTCATGCTTGGCGCAATTGTCAATCAGGATATGTGTATTTGGCAAAGGGAAGTCGTCTTTCGGACTAGCCCGGTTGAGATCCCTGTAGTCGACACAGACTCTGACTTTCCCATCCTTCTTTGGTACTGGCACAATGTTGGCTAACCATGTTGGGTACTCAACTACCCTGAGAACCTTGGCGTTGATCTTCTTGGTCACTTCTTCTTTGATTTTCAAACTCATGCCGGGTTTGAACTTCCTGAGCTTTTGTTTTATCGGTGGACACATTGGATTGGTTGGCAATTTGTGATCCGCAATAGACGCACTTAGACCAGTCATGTCGTCGTACGACCAGGCGAATATGTCCTTATACTCCTTTAGAAATTCTGCATATTCTTTCTTTTCCGACGGCGACAAATGAATGTTGATTCGTGTTTCCTTGATGTTTTCTGAATCTCCCAGGTTGATGATTTCAGTCTCGTCCAGGTTGGACTTAGATCTGTTCTCAAAATTCTCAAATTCTTTGACAATCTCGTCAGGTATGTCATCTTCTTCTGAATCCACATCCCTTTGCTGCGTTGTCTCGTTGCATGTCGCAATCATTGGTTTATCAAGACAGGTAATAGTAATGCTGTATAGGTAAAGTAATGAGAGAAAAATAATAGAAATAAATATTGATTCATAAAAAAAATGCTTTTGATTAATTGAACGATTATTTGGAACATTGAAGATCTTATTGCAGGAATTAAAATGCGAAAAAGGAAATCATTTTGTAAGGAAAAACAATGAATAACGCTTGTTTTAGCCTTGCTACCCCGAGGCTCATCGGGCTTTGGTTGTTCTGACAGTCCAATTCTTGAGTATGTCCCTTTGCTCACAGCCTGTATGGAAGGGCCTTCCTCCCTCTCCTCCTCGAGAATAACACATCAGTCCATATCACTGTCCTCCAGAAACAAGTTCCTCATTGCTGCAAGTGCTTCTTCTTCGTCTGATCCATAAATAACGTCGGCCTGTTGGAAGGTCTGCTCCAGATGCGATATTGGTTTCTCCAAAGGGTAATAAGTACCGCGTCATGGTGGCGACTAGTTTTTGAATTCTTCCCAAGTGTATACATATCCCAAACCGAAAGTGGTGTTGTGCTTCTTGAGTTTGGTAGGTTTGGAGACCCCCTGAAGGTTCTTGCCGAGCCCTTTACCTGGATCGTACCCTCGCCAATTCATCATACTTGTAATCTTGATATCCAACCATTTGTCTTTGTCGATAGTGTTGACCCGTTCAATGTGGTGGTAAGTTTCTCCACCTAGTTTCCTTCTTCCTTCAATCACCGGAATATTCTGGCGACTATAAATAGGGTTGCTACCGTCACCATGAATAATCACCTCTTGGTGGTTCCACTCGAACTTCACTACCTGATGTAGCGTTGATGTTATGGCCCTAGCATCATGGATCCAGGGTTGCCCTAATAACAGGTTGTAGGATGCTGGCACATCTATCACTTGGAAGTCCACCTCGAACTAGGTTGGCCCCATTTGCAGGCATAGGCTGATCTCACCAATGGTGGACCTCTGAGATCCATCGAAGGCTTTCACATTGATCGCTTCATCCTTCATCTCATGCAGCCCTTTACCCAATTTCTTGAGCGTTATTAAGACTGGATCCCCAATCGATCAGGATTCTTGTGATGAAATAATCTTCGCATTGCATAGTGATGTGTAGTGCTTTGTTATGGCCCAACCCTTCAGGAGGCAGCTCGTCCTCATGGAATGTGATCTTGTGACTATCCAACACTTGGCCCACCATATTAGCCATTTCTCCACTAGTGATTGGCACATAGGCTTCGTTCAACACCTTCAATAAAGCATTCCTGCGCGTCTCAGAATTCTGCAGCAAAGAGAGGATGGATATTTGCGCTGGCGTTTTGTTCAGCTGGTCGATGAACGAATACTCCTTGGCCTATACTTTCTTCCAAAGGTCGTTCGGACCTGTCTCGATGAGGCTAATTGGAAGCCTGCCTGCTGGATTCAGCCAGATGTTCAGGGGTATACACTCTACCAGTTCTTGTCATACCCTGCGCTGCAACAACTTCTTCAGTATTGACTTTTCCTTTCCTTCTCGCCTCGGCTGTATAGTCCCATGGTACAACATTTGTATAGAAAGGTGGCGTGGTCGATATCTCCACCGTGATTGGCGCAGCTATCCTTACTTCAAGTGGAACATGTGACTTGGGTGGCAAGACTGCAACCTCAAATGGTGCGGGTGCATTTGCCGGAGACACGAACTCAACTTCAATAATACTGGTGTCTTTGTAGGTGACACTGCTTCAAACTCAAGAGGCATGGACATATTTACCTCAGCATCCTCACGGATGAATTTGGACTATGATCAGGTTGAAAGTGACTGCATGTTTCTTTGGATCATCACCTTTTGCGATCAACTCGATTGATACCTCGGGGTCCCAATCATCTTCTATTTCAATCAAGTGTATGCCTCCACCCTTATGACCCGGAAGAGGATTGTTGTGGACATTTGGAGCGGATTCCTTTGCCACGATGACCTTGTTGTCAATCAGGAATTGTATCTCGCTTCAAAGAGCGACATTCATCGATGGTGTGCCCCTTCATGCCGGAGTGTTATGCACAGGACTCGTTTGGGTTGACCCATTGAGAAGGATTCTTAGGGGTTGCAGCAGGGATGGGGGTGACATAACCAGCAGCTTTGAGCTTCTCATATAGCTGGTCGATGGGTTCAGCGATGGCGGTATACTGTTTTGGAGGTCTGCGATCAAAATTAGGACGAGGTCTAGGGAAGTTTTGACGAGTAGGGGGTGATTGGTAATGAGATGATTGGGAATTGTAAGTGTGGTAGACAGGAGCGGGTTGTGAGTATCTGGGTGAAGCAGGTTGATATGTTGGTAGTGGAGGTGATTGATAAGTTGGTGGTGGAGGTGATTGATAAGTGGGTGGTGGAGCTTGGTATGAGGGTTAGGGTGCTTGGTAATTTAGGGTTGGTTGATATGTGAGTGGAAGTTTTGGTATTTGAGTGAGGATTTGGTTCTTTGTGCAACCATCACGGCTCCCGCGTCTCTTTTCTTAGACACATCACCAGACTTCAAAGCCTTGTTTATAGCTTGCAAGGCTTCAAAATTTGTGACCATACCGCTCTTGATACCTTCTTCAATCCTTTCACCTAATTTGATAATGTCGGAGAAATTGTGGTTCTCAATCATCATCAACCGTTCATAGTACTGTGGGTCCTGGGCCCGGACAAAGAACTTGTTCATCTGCTCCTCTTCTAAGGCAGGTCTGACCTTGGAAGCTTCGGACCTCCAATGAGTAGCGTACTCGCGAAATGTCTCTGTGGGATTCTTTTTCAAATTCTGAATATAGAACACGTCTGGTGCGTTCTCTGTGTCGAACCTGAATCTGTCCATAAAGTCAGATGCCATGCTCACCCAATTCGACCATTTCTTGGGATCTTGGCTAATGTACCAAGACAACGCATCTCCTTTCAAGCTCCTCATGAACAACTTCATGCGGATCCTTTCATTCTTCCCTACTCGAACCAGCTTGTCATAATAAGTTCTCAGATGGACCCTTGGATCACCTGTACCATCAAACATTTCAAACTTAGGAGCTTTGTATCCCTTGGGCAGTTCGACATCGGGCTATATGCAGAGGTCTTCATAGTTCAACTCTTCGACTTCCTTGATTCCCTCGACGCCTTGAACCCGGCTGGTAAACTTCCTAAGTTCCTCGACCAAGTTCTTGATAAGCAGGTCCTTTTCAACAGACTCAGGTGTGTATGTGATAGGGGGAGTGGAGTGTGGCATGGTCGCCACGTAGATGGGATTGTTATGGTGGCCTGGCGCATGAGTGTGGAAATGGTCATTTGTGGAGTTCTGAGGTTCTAGGATAAGCAGTGGAGTGTTATTTGGAGTATAGCAGGCATTGTATTGCACTGGAAGAGTCTGGTTCTTTGGTGGGGTGTTGTGATAATGAGTTGCAGGATGATTTTGCTGCTTTGGGATGTTTTGAGGAGGTGTAGGATTCTGGATGTTGACGCCTGGGACGTTGAAGGAGAATGACAGGTTTGCCAGATTCCGAACTTGATCAAGATTTTCTTGAAACTTTGACAACTTCCATTCTAGCTGCTTCACAGTTTCATTCTGAATCCGAATAGCCTGGCCATTAATGGCTTCTACCCCTTCAACCACATTTTCATTTCTGTTGTTGCCTGAATCTTCCATTTTCTTTTTGCCTTTGTTCTTGCCTTTGGGAGGACTAAGAGGAGGAGAGGGTGGAGGGCCCCTGAATCTTGTAAGATAGGATGATGATGCCAGAGTGCACGAATTAACCTTTGGGGAGGGGAATAAATAAATAAGAAAAGAGGAAAACAAAATGAAAAGGTAGCCAAGTCAGTACGGATTATGAAAAGTATTGCGGTATTTAAAAACATAGTGCGGGAATGTAAAGCGCATCCTAATTTGGGGACCTCTTTTGTGCCTGAGGTAGGCCTAGCGAAAAATTGATTTAGAGAACTTAAGATGCTAAATGCCTCATTTTATTGATAAGAAAATAGATGAATCCCAAAATGACACTAAATAAACAGGAAGTAAAGGTCACTAATGGCCATTGGCCTTATTACATTGATAAAGTAAAAGAAAGACATTCCTATCTACTTGGTCCCAGAAAGACCTTCCCCAGACTCGGCATTCTTGCTTCCCTCGTACAGTTTCCCCAACTCGCGAAGTCCCAGCAATAGGTATGCTCTGGCTAGATGTCCTCCGTCGGTCCCTTCAGCCTTTTGACAGTCTTCAACCCTTTTAAGAAATTTTTCCTCCAGCTCCGCTATGCCTCGCTCTAAATACCCTAACCTTTTATTGGTGCTGATAGCCATATATTTCCATTCCTAGACCAGTTTATTGCTAGATTCATGTATTTCGTGGTGCTCATCCTCACACTCACGGATCCTCTTACGCAGCTAGTTGTATTTGACTTGTGCCTCGACCTTTTCATCTGTGACCCTTTGGCCCTGAACGAACCCTGGCTCGCTCAGACCACCCCAATTTTCTGCCAACCAACCAAGATAAAAAGGGGTACAACCGGCATGATATCTGTCTGGCTCGATGGTGTCCTTCTCCATTACAATTATGCAGTGCCATATGTGCTGGGCTTGACACTTGTGAGGACTATCATCATTTTGGAAATCAGCTCGAAGATGGCTCATCTTGTCGACCCTGGGTATGACTTGCTTCCTACCCGCTTGCCTCGTAACTCGAAGAGGGACGTAAGGATATAGTCCTCTCAGACCAATTAGTATTAGGAATGGTGCATCTCTGGAATGGGCGATGAACTCCTCTATCGGAAACCACTCGAACATCCACTGAACTTGTTCTTCAGTTAGATTATTAAAGAGCTTGACCCATCCTTTGGCGTTCTCAGGCTGAGCAAAGATGTCGGGGATGTAATTCATTCGCTTTGGATGGTGGAAAGCGATTTGGTCATCCCAAACTCTTCGATGAATTTCTTGTCAGTATTCGCCCTTTTGGAGATGTTCCATGAGCCAAAGCTGAAGTAGTAGATTGCAGCCTTCAAAGTGTCTTGCCTCTCGTTGACACTTTTCCAAGGCTCGATATACATCTGCAATGATGATGGGTACAATGCTGAAGTTTTTCCCACCAATTCCTTCCATTAGAAACACAATCAGACCCAAGAAGAAAAACATGAAGACAAATACTCTAAGATGGATGTGTCCCAAGGATGTGATGGCAAACTCGTAGTGGTAGGTACGATATGATTTGTTGTGACCGTACCTTTCATACAAGTAGTCAAAAGGGATGTATGCCTTCTTTAAGCATACCAGTTCTGCATTCTTCTTTAGACCCATCATTTTGAGGAAACCTCTGCATGTGCGGTTCTCATGCGTTAGCAACCCTGGGGTTTCCCATACTAGGCCAGCCAGTCCTCCTATTTCCTCTAGAAAAGGTGTCATTTCAATGTCCCCAAAACGGAACACAGACCTTTCACAATCCCAGAACAGGGTATCAGCCTCTATTATCATGTTGTTAGGCTGGATTTCTAAGAGAGATGGTAGATTGCCCAAGTATTTTTTGACGAGAGTTTTGTCACTAAAATGTAAATATTCCCACCAACTTAGCAATCTTGGATGGATATTGGAGACCATGTCGAATTTGGGGACTTCGTGCCTCATTTTTCTGCAAGGCAAACAAGGTTAGGCCCTTACCCCCACCAGACTCGACTATTTAACATCAACAATTAGCATAAAGCATTTAGTTCTCCAAATAAATGCACAGAACGTGATGATGTCTGTTTGGGTTTAGGGAAACCCAGTGGACTTTTGGATAAGGCAATCTTAAAAGCTATCGTGCGGACCACACTTTAGCCTGGCTAGGTTTGACCATGATGCATGAAACAACATAATGGAATAAGGTTTCTATGGGGTTTTAGACTGGTACCCTCGAGCGGACAACTTAAGGGGGAAAGGCACGAAACCGTCGACTGCACCGCTGAGCGACTAGTTTTACCGCAAGTAAGCCTTTCCGAATTTAGGGGGTAATGATATAGGAAGAGCACAACCACTCATCAAGCGTTGCTATAGTATTTTGTTTGGCACGAGTGGAGCATGATGTTGAATCATGATTATGCAATAAATAGTAAAACATGTAGTCATGTATTTGCACGTTATGAAAGCAGTAAATACAGCAGTTTATAATTTAAAAGCGATTACAAAGGAAGGAAACAGAAAAACATGTTAGTTACTTTTGAAGAAAAAATAAATGCTTAAAGAAATAGACAAGTAATTGCAGATAAAGGGAATGGGAAGTCGAACAGATCCACAAAGCAATTTGAAAATGGTAAAAGCCTAAAAGTCCCCAGCGGAGTCTCCATGTTGTCGCGCCCCCTCTTTCCTCGCAGAGATCGGGTTTATGACATTAGGTTGAGACAATTCTTTCCTTTTAGGAAAGGGGTTTGTGTTTTTAGAGTCACCATCTAACGATTTTTAAAGGTGCGTTAGGACACCAAAAGGGTTCATTTACAACTACATTGTTTACCAGATATAGGGTAAGGGCTTGAAATTATCATAAGGAGAAGGTGTTAGGCACCCCTCGGGATCCACAAGTGTGGTTCCCAGCCAAACAGCTTTTGTGAATTTGTACGGCTTAGCAAACAAACAAATAAAGGCTCAAATAAGAGGGGATTTAAGTCTTAAGCAGGCAAATGTTTGAAAATAGTAAAGAAGGTTAGATTTTGAAAGGGTTACGATCTAAGCATATAAAGGGTATCCTAGGTCTATAATAATATGGATCACATCAATGCAATACCCGGTAATCACTCCTCGAAGAGAGGCTACACGTGGTATTAGCGCACCAATCATCATATCCATATTCTACCTTTTCCCACCCCGTGAAAGTAACTAAATCGAGTGTTGGTCTCGACCTCTATTGCATGCTATTACCCGTCCCTTCCTATCAGTCCTGGAGGAAATTAGGACTCCTATCCTAAAAGGGGTGCTAGGCAGACCCTGAGGTTTTAAAGGTAAAATTGTAGGGCGACAGATAACAAACAGGTAGGACTGCACATAAGGGAAGAACATGGAAAGCAATTAAGGGGATCAAGTATACCTCTACACATAGTACACATAAGCAACATGACTCATACACAGTTAAGGTCTTTTGATTCAGATCCTAAAATATGGTATCTAAATGATAATAGCAAAGAGGCAGATTTCCAATTTTAGCAATTTAATCACCTAAGGCTTGCCTAGGCGGGGGACAGTGTATACTAATTGTCTGAATTGTTAGAGGGACTGTTGCAAATTATTACCTACACATGCTATTCTAGGTTGTTCAGAACACAGAATTGTTGCTAGTTGTTTTAGAGAAACTGAGTGAAGTGTTTTATACCTTTTACATGCACCAGTAGTTAGACTAGGTATTGTTAAGCGAGTATGAATGAAATCCTAAAACATGGTATCTAATGCATAGGTACGGATGCAGAATGATGCATATGCAGAGTTCTAAGCAGAATTTCCAAATGCTCACAGCATTATGCACTATTTCAGAATATGCAAGAGTACAGTTTGTTAGTGTTATCCTAGGGACAGGATTTCTAAGTGCGCATAGCAATATGAAACATGATTGCAGAAGATACCAATTATTAACATTATTTATCCTATCACAGAATTTTCTAAGTGATGAATGAAAATACTGAAACAAGATGCTCAAACAGTGTTCATAAAGCCTAAATAACATGATTTCTAATGCATGATATGCTTTACACAGTTGATCCTAAACATGATTTCTATTGCGCTAATAAGGAATATAAACCTAATAGCATGGTTTCTACCCTTTAATATTTATAACATGCATAACTACCCTTTTTTCCTTTTTTACTATTCATCCCCAGTAGTTGTTTAAAAATAATTATTAAATTACATAAGTGAATAAGAAAATAAGAAGTTACATTATAGGGAGCCTACTGATAGGCCCAAAGTCTCCAGAAGCCCCATTGTCATTCTATTCACAACCTTTCATATGATCCGGGTGTATCAGAGTTCCCTAAGGATCTCAAGGGATCCCGGGCAGTGCTCACACCCAGATTTCATATCCAAGATGGAGTAAGTGCAGTGTGGAAAGGCCAACTCTTGTGTGTCAAAGTTCAGAGGGAGCTCAAGGGTCCCAAGGCAATGCTCACACAAGAGGGGCAGAACCTAATGTCTAAGAGTATAGTGAGAGTGCTTGATATAGTTTTGAAAAGATCAGGTAGGAAAACAACTTTTGAAAATAACTTGTTTGAAATAAGTTTTGAAGAACAATAGAAGAGTGTTACTCAGTGAAAACAGTTTGAAAGGGAAGAGGGTAAGACAATCAGAGTCTCAGGATCAGAACAGTACACATAGAGCAAGAACCAAGAACCAAATCAGTTTAACACTCACAAGTAGGGACTGAGGGGTAGGGGACAAGTATGCCACACATAGGTATAGATTTGCATACAAGTTAGAACCAGAGAAGTACTAAGGTATTACAACACTTAATAACCACAGAAACAGTTTCTTCATGAAAGGGTTCAGGACAGAAACTAACAGAATCAGATTGAAGGGGGTGCTAGGGGAAATAACATGCTGAATCTAAGGGAGGATAGGACATCTTAACAATCATACTAGTAAATTGAAAGTAGACATGCTAATTACAGGGTACATAATAGAACCATAAGTAAAAGCATAGTAGAAATAGAAGGAACTGCAATACCAAAAGAAACATGTTGTTTTGAAGCTTTAAGTTCAACCGAAAACATACCAGTTAAAGGAGAATAAGTGCAGAGTGTGTCACACCCCTTTTCTAACCCCCAGAAGATATGTGTGTTATTGGATTGTTGTGGGTAAAGAGTTTTTCCAATTAAAGTGACAAACTTGAGTAGAGATTATTTTATTTACAGAGTCGCCACTTGAAATTTATTTTTTCTGGTGTTCCAAGTCACCTTTTATTTGAATCCCTAGTCAAAATAAAGTTCGACTCTATTTTATCGGTTTGCGAAATCAAAGTTCGGGTAAGAAATTCTGTTGACCAGAGAGAAGGTGTAAGGCAGTCCTCGAGTCCCATGGTTCTATCACTGTCGCTTTATTGACTTAAACCTGACTTTAATTAATTATGGACAAACTGTGATTTATATGACTTTTATGATTTACCTATCCGCTCTTACTTCTTGATTATTAGAATTACTAAACAAAATAATTTGGATAATATTACATTGTCAGAAACACGCTACGCAAGCGAATGCGTGATCGAATAACAAAATTAATTAATTTGTAATACTTTGAAAAATTACTACACTTGAGAAAAGTAGCTCTTGAAAATTTAAAAGTCAACTATTGCGCTACACAAGCGCATCCACAATTTTGGCAAAGAATTGACTAAATTAAAAAATTAACTATAAGCTAATGAGCATGGTATGAGATTATTGAATTAATTTATTGAATGTTAAATATTGCACTACGCAAGCGATTCCGTGAGTTAAAGTGCGCCTACTAATTGCCTAGTATTTAAGTTAATTATTAAGGTGATTAAATTACATAGGTAATTAAGTTATACAATTATTAAAAGAAAATATGATGAATTTAAAAATATTTGAAAAGCTTGTAATTAGAAACTTGGACCAACTTTGTTTGTGGGGTTTAAAATGACGTTGGGACACTTTCTTTGTTATTGGACTGCTAGGCCAATTCTATTATTTTTTGAATTAAGCTACCTTTTTATTAAAGATAAATACCCCTACTAGCATGCTTAACCTCATAATGGGCCTGGCTGAATTTGAGTTCATTTTGGCCCATATATATTAAAGCCTATCCACCACTACAAATCAACTAATAACCTACTAGTGTATCCTTTTTTTTCTTTTAATTTAACAATAATTGCAATAGTAAACTAATTGAAAACTTTTAGATATTCATCCCTGTTGAAGATCAATAACCCATACCAACTCAATTCACTACAGGCGTTAAGCAGACGAAAATTAAATTGGAAAAGTAACTCCACTATTGTTGAGAACTAGAGCTTTAAGCTTAAAGTACACTTATCCAAAAACCAGTCTAACGCCATAAAAATTTCAGCAAGATATAGAAGCCTTCTCAACTGATTTTAATCAATAACCTAAAGTAGAAGTGATAAAGATTCAAGATTTGAATACTAACATCAAATTACAGGTTCCTACTTGGGCATAAACATAATCTTAATGTAGTAAGTATTCAGTCAATACAAACAACGATCCAAACATCATTTAAACGTGTCAATGACTAAAAACAAAGTTCAACTAACTCTTATACATGTTTGCCACTTAAAAGAAGACGGATCATACACAAACACAATATACTAAAAGGACTTGAATCACTTCATTTCCATTCACTCTTGATCTAAAAAAGTAGTACAACAATTGAGGAAGTACCTAATCAACAGAAAGAAGATATTAGCAATGGAAGGACTGAATATCAGCAAAACAAATAGCAACAGCAGCATCACAACAACAGGATCAACAATAAATTAAACCAAAGTGAACCAGAAAAATTCAGCAGTATGAGTGTTCCGCTGATATTTTACTCTCTCAAATGTGTGAAAAGATGTTTTTAACAATGTGTGCAAAGGTGTCTTTTTTAGAGTCCAAGATGTGTAGAAGATGAGGGAAGAAATCCTCTTTTTTATATGAGAAGAAAGGACTTTGGGACAGATTTTATTTGACTAAAAATCTGTCCAAAATGATTGATTTTTGACCAAAAATCTGTCCAAAACCAGATTTTTGTCCAATGAACAGTTTTTCCTTACCAAATGTGGACAGAATTTTGGAGTGTTGTACTCCAAAACATTCCTCAACAGTAAATGCAACTAAACAAAGGTCTTACACTCAAGTACCTTCTACTACCCTCACAACCAATACCAAACTAAACTATTGCTTCAAATTAGAAAGTGCAAAATCAGATAACTAGACTTCAACCATTAAACTAACAAAGAAACTAATGACTACAACAAATAAAACACGTAGTTAAGGCCTTAAACTAATTAGCTTAAACATAGACAAACTAGAAATAATAAACATGAAATTGGAACCTAACAACTAAGGCAACGTATAATACATGTTGATAATGAAACAACTATCGAGTTGACTGAAACACGAAATCAAAAACGAGACTAAACATGAAGTAACGATCACTAACAGATTTTGAACTAAAACAAAATACCAAAATCAATGGCAAAACCAGAATATCAGTGAACTTCGCCAATTGCAAATAGCTAAACGGATTTCAAAAGTGATCAACAAAACCGATTGACTAAACAAAACATAATAACTAATACATTATTCGAAAGTATTAAGTAACGAATAATATTTTTGATCGAAGCTAATACGAACTAACAATCATAGATTAACAAACAAATGAAAACAGAAAATTAAACTAAAACCTAAACTTAATGAGGAAAAAAACAGAAATTACGGAAAAGGGGAGGGGAAGATTAGGGTGCGAGTTTATACCAAACTCCGGGACGTTCGACGTCAAATCAACAATGAGACAATGCCGAGGATGCCAAGTGGTCGTTGTCTGACCTTGAAACGGGTGTTTCTTTCTAGCACACGCCGAAACCAATGAATTCTAGCGTTTTGCTAGAGAGAAACATGTGTTTTTGGTCGGGAATAGTCTACAAACAAATGGCCAGTGAAGTTTTTGGGCGGTTGCGGCAGTGGAGAGGGTTGCCGAAATCTGGCCGAATTTTGGTCGGAGTTTTGGGGTGAAACCAACGTAGGACGATATATCATGTGGAGCTCTACACGCCTATGTAAGTATTTTATGAAGGAGAGGTCTAGAACTCAACGAATCTACAAAATAAAGTGAGCTAGGGTTTCATAATTTGGTATATTTGCGGAGATTGAGAGAGGTTATGGGGATTTGGGGTTCGGATTCATGGAGGAGGTTGAGAGGAAGAAAGAGTGAAATTTTGGGGTGGTTTGGAGCACCACCGACAACAGCACACGGTGGTGGCAGTGGGGAGCGGCGGCGGAAGAGAAGGGGGAGAAGAGAGAGATGGGGAAAAGATTTAGGGTTTGGGTTATGGGATAATGAGGCAAAAATATGATTTAGAAGGGGTTATATACCTTAGATGAGATTAAATTAGGACTGTCGGATCTTGAGAATTGAAGGGTTGAGATTGGATCTTAGTTTCACTTAATGAAACGACGTAGTTTGATCATGAAACTATGTCGTTTTGGGCCAGGTCTTGACAGTCTATTTATTGGACCAGGTTGGCCGAATTGGGCCTCTGGTTTTTCATGATTTTGGCCCAATTGATGAAACAAAAGCTAATTACCCCAATTCTTCACAAATTTCTTATTACACATAATATAATTAATTTAAAACACAAAATCATAAGACAAAAATATGGACTAAATATAGGCATTTACAGTTGCCTCTCTTTGCTCGAGAACATGAAGAGTTTTCGTGCAAAGACGGTGAATTCCATGACTAACTTTGCCCACATATCACTCTAACGGAAGCATTTCTTTGAAAGAGGTGATCGAACCTTGCTCCCAAGGTTGCCTACATATCCTTGGCTATAAAGGAATCAGGTCAGTGTAGTTCTAGAAAATTTTGGTAGCTGCGACTACCGGACACTGGAGTTAAGACTGTTGTTGTTGCTGTTGTTGCTACTGTTACTTGTTGCTTACATCAAAAGAGAAGGAGAAGATAACTACATATGTCTGCAAACTAAGAGTTACAAAATTCCTATCTATGTGCCTTCTGGAGTCAAATCTTGATTCTTGACTTGCTCGCTTGTGTCGACCTTAGATTGGATCTTGATGCTCTTTGAAGAAAAGATTATGACTCAATCTCAGCCACTCGCTTTCCTGATTGAAAATTGAGAACGTGAATCTTAAGAAGTTGGTTTGCTGACACATTGTCAAAGCTAACTCCATCTATCCTGTGATCGTCCTTCTGATGATAACCGAAACTTCAAGCTTCGATCGTCACAAACTGTGCTCCACGGCGGGGCCTGCAAAGCCATCAAAGACGAACAAAAATTTTCTATCCCAGTTTGTACTAGAAAATTTTGTGAGTTATCAGAGAAAGCTATAAAATATTTAATTTATTGAAAGGCACACAAAAACAGTAGTATAAACTAGCTAAAAGAGATAAAATTTTGTAACGAGGGATTGTGTACCCTACGTTACCCAGAGAATATGTAATCAGGGGTTGGTACCCTGTATTACTGAAGATGAATGTCACCAGGGATTGGTACCCTGTATTACTAAAATGAATGTAATTAGGGGTCGGTACCCCGTATTACTGAAATGCTTGTAACCAGGGGTTGGTACGCTGTATTACTGAAAGGGATGTGACCAGGGGTTGGCACCCTGTATTACTACAAGGAATACAATCAGGGGTTAGTACCCTGTATCACTAAAAGGAATATAACCAGGGGTTGGTACCCTATATTACTAAAATGAGTGTAACCAGGGGTTGATACCCTGTATTACTGAAATGAAATGTAACCAGAGGTTGGTATCCTGTATTACTGAAAGGAAAATGTAACCAGGGGTTGGTACCCTGTATTACTAAAAGGAGTGTAATCAGGGGCTGATACCGTGTATTACTGAAAGGAAAATGTAGCCAGGGGTCGACACCCTGCATTACTAAAAGGAGTGTAACCAGGGGTTGATACCCTGTATTACTGATAAAGTGTTGAATCCCTCTAGGAGAAACGGTTCTACCTGATTTAAGTTACGTGAAACATCCTGAGCGAAGAGTACTTCTACCCAGAACTACAAGTTGGATCCCCGTTTGGTGACATTCGTCCTTTGAGAATCACCATTCTGCACTTCCTTGCTTCAAACAAAGAAAAATTTATGAGTTTTCAAAGTGGTTGTTGGTTTGTGTCTTTGATGCTCTGAGTAGTTTGATTCACGACCACTGTTGTCGAAGAGCAGATTCTATCAGTGTGGTACCGAGATGCTCGACTGCTCTGTATCATTTTCTAGAGACCTTGGTTTTCCAATGTTGCCCCCAGCTGTTTCATACCCAGACGTCCTTGGTATTGCTACCTTTATCTCTAAGGCAATGCAGTTTCTCCCTTTAAAATCAAACTCAGTTGTCTTGCACCCAGTACTAGTTTGTGTCCGTAGTGCTTATCAACTTTTCTCATGAAGCAGGTCCCGCTTAGGAGACCTTTTCAGTTTCTTTGAGGCACTTTGTTCGCCTTATCGAATGAGATCACAGATGAAATCTGCCTTTCGTCGGTGCCATATATGCCCCAAATTGTGCTCGATATTACGGGGAAACTGTAGCCAGTTTTGCAGCCATTTATTTGCTTCGCTTTTGATGCAAGATTAGACCGAAAGGGACTCAAGGAAAAATTATGGATAACAGTAGAAGAATAAATGAAGGTGAAAAAGAACTGTGCTTAAACAAAAGTGTCCCTTTCGGGGAAAGGAATATGGAGACTTATCTAGAAGTATGTGCCGACTTTAATGAATCATAACATGCATTTTGGACTGGACGCCTGATCCGTCTAAGCTGTCTAATTCTCAAAATCCACCACAAATATTCATCTTGAAACTGTCTTGGGTTGTGCTCATGCCGGAGTATTCAAAACCCTCATTCGGCTAGTAGCGCCCTTTGCGGGTTTTCGCTAACTGACCTCTCTCATTTCTCTACTCACTGTTACGATGCCCATTTGGGTTTTCACTAATAAGACTCTCTCATTTCTCTGCTCACCGTCGCCTTACAGTGCCCATACGGGTTTTCACCAACAAGACTCTCTCATTTGTTCTTCTTCTTCTTCTTCTTTTTTTAACCGAGATACGACATGCGGAAGGTTTCCCAATGACCCTGGCATGGGGACTTCAAATATTTTCAAAGATTGATCAGAAGTTCTTAACAGGGAGAAGGCGAAAAGAACCTTGAACTGAATTACAACTTTGGGAACCGTTTCTACAAAAAAACCATAAAATGAAACAAACTTCTGCCCCAGTTTTGGAGTATTAGGAATATGGATTTTTGTTTTGATGGGACAGAACCCAGGGTAAGGCTGCCTACGTATCCTTTCGGAATCAGGTCAGACGTAGTTCAATGGCTCAGAAAATTTGTTGTTTGGATTCTTTTCTTTTCTTCCTTTTTTTTTGAGTACACAGGTTCCAAAAAGCAGGAAATAAAGAAGACAAATACAGCTCAAAAGGGTTAACAATAGGGTGACACCTATTTGGAACAACGAGCAATAGTAGCCTCGATTATGAGAAACTCATGCGTGAAAGTTCCACAGTGGGTATATATTAGACATAATATCTTTTGACTGCATTTGCGTTAATAGTCATGCCTCGTACCCTTCCTTCTTCATCTACCAAGTGGAAGGCCCCTTTTGGTAACACTTTCTTGATGATGTAGGGTCCTTGCCAGTTTGGGGAGAACTTTCCTTTAGCTTCTACTTGGTGTGGAAGAATGCATTTCAAAAAGAGTTGGCCCACCTCGAAGTGCCTTGGACGCACTTTCTTGTTGTAAGTATGTGCCATTCTTTGCTGGTATAACTAGCCAAAGCACACTGCTGCTAGCTGTTTTTCATCAATCAGCATTAGTTGTTCTAATCGGGTCTTTACCCATTCTGTATCTTCGATCTCCGACTCTGCAATGACTCGAAGAGAGGTAATTTTGACTTCAGCCGGTATTACAGCTTCCGTTCCATATACCAACAGATAAGGAGTTGCACCAACGGATGTGCGAGTAGTTGTGCGGTAACCCAAAAGAGCAAAATGCAACTTTTCATGCTATTGTCTAGAACTTTGGATCATATGCCAAAGAATCTTCTTGATGTTCTTGTTCGCCGCTTCAACGGCTCCATTGGCTTTTGGCCGGTAAGAGGTAGAATGGCGATGCATAATTTTGAATTGCTCGCATACCTCCTTCAGCAAATTACTATTAAGACCGGTTACATTGTCAGTGATAATGGTCTTTGGGATACCAAAACGACAGATGATGTTGGAATGGACAAACTCTACCACTGCTTTCTTGGTGACTGCTTTGAAAGTGACGGCATCCACCCACTTGGTGAAGTAATCAATTGCAACCAAAATGAATCTATGCCCATTTGAAGCCTTTGGCTCAATTGGCCCAATAACATCCATTCCCCAAGAAACGAAGGGCCAAGGAGAGGAAATGGGATGCAACTCCGAAGGTGGCGAGTGAATCAGGTCACCATGAATCTGGCATGGTGAAACTTGCGAACAAAACTGAAGAAATCTCGCTCCATGGTAAGCCAAGAATACCCTGCCCGCAGAATCTTCTTCGCGAAAACATATCCATTCATGTGAGGTTCACATACCCTGAATGCACTTCACTCATGATCCGCTCAGCTTCTGTGACATCTATGCATCTCAACAAGTTCAAATATGGGGTCCTTTTGTACAAAATTTCCCCATTCAAGAAGAAACCGCCGACGATCCGCCTTATAGTTCTTTATTGATCTGCCTTGGCATGTTCTGGGTTTTCCCTTGTTTTATGGAATCTTTTTATGTCATGATACCACGGTTCACCATCTGGTTCTGTCTCAATAGTATTGCAATAACCGTGTTGATTCCGAACTTGGATTTCCAATGGATCAATATGAGTGTTACCTGGATAAGGGATCATCG